>JAPYZK010005456.1:0-15830 GCA_030522785.1 Platygaster equestris
TTCTTTCGTAAAGTCGATTTTATGAAAGTTATGTACAATTTTCGATTTTTATGAAGAGGTTTTATAAAAACTGTATAAAAAATTTTTTCCATGAAATCTCTCAAAATTTTCATTCTATTCATCTGTTTTTTTATAAAAACAATTGAAAGCCTCCAAATTTTCTTACGAAACCTTTATTATGATAAAAACTTGGCGATTTTTATAGAAAGTTTCATATTTTTATAGAAAAAACCTTCCTGATATAAGGAATTTCTCTCATAGTAATATTTGATACGTTTTTATTACACAAGGGAATAAAAAATCATGTTCGTAACGTTTTTTAGCAATTATAAAACTTGAAAACGTATGATTTTATAGGATTTGAAAATTCTACAACTCAAATTAAAAATAAGCATCCAAATTGACATAGATTTGACGAACAAGAAAGTTGACCATCTGATTTCTGATGCAAATATCGCAAGTTTAAATCCCGCTGCCTTCAAAAAATTTTTCAATTTCTTTCGAAACGAAATTTGAGCTAGAGCCTCATAAAATGATAAAAATGGTATAGAAATTCGCAAAATGATCTACAAAAGGTGAGAAAAATTTTAGCATATCTTCCAAAATGTTAAAAAAATTGTTGTATAAAAAATTTTTTATTATAAAACTTTTATAAAACCACTTATAAAAAATGCAAATTTTATGGAACTCTTATGAAACCGACCTTATAAAATTTTTAATAAAAGTTTTTTATAAGGTTTTTATGAAAACTGGAATCACTAGGGACCGGGATTTAGGAAATCAAAATCCGAATACAAAAATAACAGCGTTCGCCATCTTTCATTTTAGACTATATAAAAATTCAACGACACTCGAATAAAACTCAGAAAATTCAACAATGATTAAAATCACACTTCCACAATTCCAAAAACACGCAAAAATGTCAAAATCATCCCTCCAATTCATTCATAAGCGCATGTAACTTGACGATCCTGAAACCGTCCCCATTTCCTCCCCAGTGAAAAAAAAGATTAAAAAATTCCCTGTAAGAGTAAATAAAATCCATTTCTAAAAAACTTGCCCAAGAATTCCACCATTTCCACGGGCAATTTTTTCGAGATCCCAAAGTTAACCAAAGTGGCTTAGTAATGAAAGTCTTCAAATGCGAGCGTATTACAGGAAAGTCACCCCCACACTGGAGCAACATAATGGCGCCACTGTTTTAGAACGTACGTGTTCGTTTTGTCCCCCAGAAGTGGGAATTTGCTCAACCCTTTTAGTTGCTTTGAAGCAATGTAGTGCGCGAGAATTTCGTGGGAGATTAGGTAAATTGTCGCCGGAGTATGGGTACGAGCGTATTCATTATAAACGCTATGTTTCGGGGTGACACAAAAATTATAGCGTCGTAAAAAGTTACTTCCAAATCTCTTCTAATTAATTCATTCCACACAAGGTTGATTTACGTGAAATCCTGAAATTTTCATGAACCTCCAAAATTTGGCGAAAATGTATTCCCGAAATAATAATGTAAAGAAAATCCCGAAATATGATTAATAATAATAAAATTATTATTAATATTGATAATATCAATATTATTATTAATACAGGAATATTTATTCCGAAACAATAATAGGAAAACAATAAAAATACAGAACAAAACTACGAATCAACAAAAAAAAGGGAATCGATGAAAAAAAGGTAGGGTAGAAAACAGATTAAACTGGAAAATAATTATTTCATTCGCAAACAATCCCTTATTGCATTTCGGAGCGAACGATATTTCAACGTCAAATATCTCGGGGCGTAACTTTCATAAAATCGTAGCGATATCTAAAACAATATCTCAATAATTCTCCGTGCTGCGAGCATAGGGAAAATATAATTGTTCGATATGAAAACAATTAGGGAGGTCATAAAATCGCGGAAAGTGCTGTTTATGCTCAATTGGTGATCGAGAAGAATTGATTACATTTGCATGGGCGAAGGGGGTTGGAATATTGTTGCGTCGGAGCCCGGTGCACACGTAGGTGGCTCGTTTTTATTGATTTTCAGTTCACGTCGTAACGGTCGAATGCATACCATTCGCTCGGACGCAATACTTCATTGTAATTGGGTTATTAAATTCGGATTTTACCTGGGGGTAGTCGCCGAATTTCGTTTGGTAATCGAACACGTAAAAGTAAGAATTCCGGCGCGATTGGCTGTGAAGATCCGCGGTTTTTGTGGCTGGCGCTACGACGTTCGCGTCACCCAAAGCTTCCAAAGTTTCGTCCCTGAAAAAAAATTATGGAGGGGCTGAATTGGTTTTTTGTGATGCAAGCGGTGGAAAGGGTGATTTTCGTGGGCTGCAGAGCGTCGTTGGAAGAATATTTTGAGACGGTTGAAAGATGTGGGGAATTTTTCTGAGACTCAGAATTTCAAGGAGTTGATTACATCGAGGAATGGAGAACTTTTGGATAGTTTGGGGGTGGTTAAAGCGTTTGGGAAATTTTTGGAAAATCCTAGGATTTGAGAGTTTAAATTTTTGGAAACAGAAATCATGAATTCAAATTTGTTGAATTTTGATAAAAATTTTATCCAAATTCGGAATCTCTTTCGAAATATTGAAAAAATCGACTTGAAATTTTTATTGATTTCAAGATGATACATCAAGAAGTTTAAATAACTTGAATTGATTAATTATCAATTGAGAATTTTTCTTTTAAATAATTTTTCAAAATTAATGAAAAACATCGAAAAACTCCGAAAATTCATCAGAAAACTCACAAACGTAATCCATTTTTTCGGGATTCGTGAAGAATTTTTCATACTTTCAATGATTTTCCGAAATTGTGCTGAATATTCTTTACATAATTCGAACATTCTTAATATTAATAACGTTCTTCAGAATTACTAAATGAATTTTGCAGAATTGATCAAAAACACCGAGAAACTCGGAAAATTCATCAGAAAATTCAATAACGTAATACATTTATTTGAAATTAATTTCTAAAAAATTTTCATTATCTCCAAAAGTGTCCAGCAATTAGTCAAAATATCCCAAAGCGCGACCAATTCTAAAACAACTCGAGCTAACTCACTGCTCGAAACTCTTATGACCAAAAAAAAAAATCTTTTCAAAGCAAGTGCAACTCACTGAATAAAATAGAATCCTCGAGATGACCCTCACATTCAATCTCTGAATTTATAGTTGATATCTCCTCGAAAATGTCAGTCATAAAATGGTGTAAACCTTTTCAATTTTTTGATTCTCCTATCAGAAATAGTTTACGACTCCGTTGCTGTAGTGCACAAAGAAAAATGGCGTGTATCGTGGGTCGTGAGTGAAATAAAAAAAATTTATGGATGTACATGCTATCGCCACGCGGACCCTCGTGAATGTGGAGATTTCCTAAAAAAGGTAATATCGCGGAAATCCTCAGCAGTGATGCCTAAAATATTCTTGACCCTTTCATAGCAACGGGTCGAACGGCAAAGAAAGGACGGAAAGTTTCAAAAGGAGGAAATATGAATCAGAGTTTGCGAGGAGAAAAAATTTTTCGCAAAATGGGAATGAAAAAGAGAAATTACTTTGAGTCCATAATAAGTTCGGTGTTGAGAAATTCAGCCCAGTTTTAAATAAGAATTGGATCGATGTTATTGATGTACTATTTTTATTGTGGGTGGGATAATGGTGTATGAATTATTTCACTCCGAAAATTTATTTATCATTTCGACAGCGAAGTGATACATTTTTTTTTTTATTTCGAGAGAATCGCTCAAAGTTCTTAAAAATCATTGCAAAAGTTTTCATATCCAATGAATTTTTTGAATTCGGAAAGATTCTGATCTTTTTTGAAATTCTTAAGTGCTGCTTGGAAATTATAAATTTTCGATTCAATTTAAAAATTTTAATTTTATAACCTATGGATTCTAGAGTGACGAAATTATGAATTAAAGAAATTAAATCATGTCCATTTTCAAGCTCGTCAATTTTCGAAATTAATTTAATTCGATTTCTTAATTCAAGAATCTTCGGATTTAAATTCGAATTCACCGATTCAAAATTGCCTGAATTCGAAAAACAACTCAAATTCTTGCTTATTTCAAAAATTCTTAAATATTCAAATTGAAAAAGTATCAGGAAGGAAAAAATCTTCTCAAAATTTCGATACAATTCTAATAAAAACTCGCAGTTCCTATTTTACAAACTCAAACTCGAAAATTCTAACATTTTCATAATTCCCAGATACAGATTTTAAAGTATCAGCTCAATTTAGAGATTCTATTAAAAATTCAAAATTTCCTAATTTCACTGCGTCCATCAATTTTTTTTTGTAAATTTCGCAAAATTCCTCAAAATGCATACAAAAAAGCTCCAGAATCGATTTATAACGAAATTTACGAAAATTACTCCAATTCATGACATCTATTTGATGCTACTTTATCCCATTCGTCTAACTTTTCGAATTTCAAACCTAATTTCGACAATGAAAGTAACAATTAGCTTTGTAGGAAAACTGTTATTGGTCGACAATCAAATTGTCGGATAGCAACTAAACGTAATTCGAAGCTGGCTTTTGTTATTCATATAATTAGTGCTTTCACGTCCGAATTCAAAAAACCTTCCATTGCGATTAATTGGGAAAAGTATTCAAATATCCCCATGTACATTGTTAGCTTTAATTAAAGTATGTACAACAATAATTACGTTCACTGCTCAATTCGTAAAATCAAGAACATGAAAACGCTTCGTATTTACAAAACACTGCTCGCACTACAGTCGAATAGTACGAATGGAAGAAAAAAAAATTACGTTAACAAATTATCATACAACTGAAGATATTCGTAATTTCTCCAGAACATCTAGACACGAAAGAGCTGAAGCATTTTCGTGAGAAATTTCATAAAGTGAAAATATTTCCAGTAGAACGATTATATTGCAATATTCGTATTCTGGAATTCGGAATGCACCTTCAAAGCATGCAACGTTTCGTACGTATATTTCTGTCAAAATGATTGAAACTTGCAGTATTTGAAAAAGTTTGAAACGTCGGAATTTCTTCAGGAAAAAGTAATTGGTGAGTTTTTTATATTTCGGTGGGTTTTCCAGTCTGACTCTTGATGTAACATCGCGAAATTTTGATATGACTTATGTTTGTATCCGTAAATATCCAACATGGGAGTTAATTTTCAGATCGTGAAGTTCGGAAATTCTTAACTAGCTAAATTTACGAAAAACAGGATAATATTTCTAAAAAAGCCAACTTTGCGATGTTGGATGAAACTTGGAAAATTTTTATTGAAAGTTTCGGCTTCATTAATGACGGCCAATTTATTTCGTCGCACGCCAATGTCAAGACGTTTTGACACATTGTAAGTACACCACAAATTGGCTATGTACTTTGTGCAACGTAAGGGTATGAAAGTAATTATCCGCGCTGTATTTCCGTAATCGCGAAGCTCAATATAATCTGTAGCCATAAATTGAGAAGTGAATTAAGTGAATTCGTTTCGATGCTGATGGATGAGGATGAGGTGGAATCGTGATGATTATTAATCGAGAAAGTAATTATTTTTGGGAGATAAATGGCCGGGACTTGAAAAGAGATAGGTTCTGGAATATTTGGGTATTTTTAGAATACTTTTTGAGGATTTGTGTGAACTTTTACGAGACGCGACAAATTTTGGAATATTCTAGATAATTGATGACACTTGAAGTATATGAGAACTGTAGACTTTTTATACTAATTTGATTACATGGTGGCTTATTGTGATTATTCTTAGATACTTAGATTCTTAGATGATGTATGATAGTAAAAATTTGAAATACAGAAAGACGAAGTTGTGAAAATACGTAGAAAAGGGTGGGATTAATTTTATTTATTATGGAAGTCAAAGATCGAAAATATTACGAATTTCCAATGTTTTACAGTATATTTACGAAAATTTTAAGTATTAGTGAGAACTGTAAGTAATTTCACAGTTTTTCACGATTTTACAAAATTTTAGGAATTTTTATGAGTTTTGAGAGGTTTTCTAGCGGTTTCATTTTTCACGAAGAAATGCTAGAAAATTTATGTCGTTCTTAAAAATTGTCAAAAGTTAAGGGAAGTTTTTCTAAGGTCGAAAAATTTTGAAATCGTCGAGATTGGACGGAATTTTGAATATTCGGAAATAAAGGCCAATTTTCGATGTTTTCCATATTTCCGAAAGAAAATGTGAGGTTTTTGATTTTCGAAGGTCTACACGTTCTGAAATCTGCGAAATTAGACGAAATTTGGAATATTCGGAAATATGAGTCTATTAATGATAGTTTTAATATTTCCGTAAAAATGTAAGGTTTTTAATGACTGTCACAAAATTTATCTTCTATTCTCTGGCGTAATACGAGAATTTTCAAGATGATCAGTTCGAATTATTAATTCAAATGACTTGTAAAAATTATCTTGTATTTATGAGGATTTCGGAGGGATTCCAGAAAGTCATTGAGGACCTTGCAAAACTGATTAATCATTTTTGAGACCTGTTTTGAAATTATTAATAAGATTCACGAGAATCTTACCTTAGTATTTATTATTCTAAACCTTTTTTTCATTATTTGAAGAAAATGACAACTTTGATTGAAATTTCGACAGAGAAAATTTCGAGTATTCATCTTTTCATTTTTTATTTTTGCTCGTTATCAAATTTACTTTATCACAAAACTTCAGAAAATGTCTCCAAATCATAAAAATGTGTCTTTTAACCTGAAAATTTCACAGTCGCTCATAAAATTCAACAAATTATCCAAAAATCTAGAAACTCACGATAATCTCTTTTTTTCGATCCTGTATGTTAAAGTTCCGAACCAGTTCGATAGCAGCAAAAAAAGAACTTTATTCCGAAAAAATCATTGATCTGATAAAATCAGTACTTGGAAATAAAATCGTATTTGAAGAGAATATTCTAAAACTTTTCCAAAACTGATGACTTGGGAGCCAAAAATAAGAAACAAAAAAAACTATTCACTATCACTTCGTAATTAACAACAAAACTTGTTTTCTGTCTCCTAGTCATCAACTTTAGAAATATTTCAAAAGTGCCATGCATATGGTGTTGAATTTTATAATGAAAATGCTAAATTCATTTCGTTCATCAGCCAGGATGAAATTCATGGGGCAGTAATTTCGATGCGGTCAATAATTGTTACATTTGCCTTATGCTGAATCGCCGAAAAGGGTCATTGTGGTGGAAATAAGTGGCGAAACGTGACAAAGAAGAGGTAGCTTTTGAAGAGAGCACTTTGAGTCGTTTAGGTTTTTTTCTCCTGCGGGGTTTTTACATTTCAGTAACGACATTTTCGGCGGAGGAGTTACTCGCAAATCCCGGAATTTGTCAAAAGAGGGATTCGGCCTCTCGAACTTGATCATTAGACTGCGAACGAGCTCGCGTGGAGGGAGTTTAGAATGCTCGAACGGAGCTAAAGTGGATTGCGATGAAAAAATAAGGAAGGAGCGTGCTTGTCTGGCGTGCAAAGGAAACACGGACATTTTTCGCTCACTCGAACTGTATTTTATTTTCCCTCGGTGTGGATTCAATTAGAACGGGAACTGTCCAGTTACCGATTTTCACCCACTGGGATAAACAATAGACTGCGTTTCCAGAGAGGAACAGCAGGAACTGTCAGGTTTTGAAATCGATTCGAACGTGGATTCGGTGTTCAAAAATGACTTGGATATTGAGGTTCTTTTTGCAAATTTTTTTAAGATTATGGAAATATTGAAGAATTTTAGTTGTTTATGAGAATTTTGAAAAATAGTCGTTTCTGAGGTAGTTTTCGAGAATTTGAAAAAAATTGCCCATTCTTATAGTAATAATTTCGAAATCGTAAAACCGTATGAAATTTTGAATGATTCAAGTTTATTAAATTTTGAATTTCAAATTAGTTGACGAAATTTGTGAATCGCAAAATTTAGATAATATTTTGGTTTCGATTTTTTAGATTGTTTTAAAGAATCTATATTTTATGAAGAAAGAAGATTTTTTTACGATCGACAAAATATTTTCGAGTTCTTCGATTTTTGGGAGTTCTACTGTCTATTGGTACTTTTTGAAATTTTCTAGTTTTGGAATTGAAAATTTTCGGATGCTTTGACTTTCCGCACTTTTCACTTTTATCACTCGCACCACTTTTTTTTGTTTTTCTTAAAAATGAACAACAGAAAATTGAAACGCGATTCCAAATATCACTGTATGAATCAGCTACAATAGTTATGATTATTTTTAAAAGACTTGTGTCATACAAGGAAATGATTTCGGTCATATTTCGGAATTTTTCTCAGTTTTTCGAAAACTGAATGTCTTTTCATATAGTTCCGGAGCATTATCTTTGTCAGTAAAATTGTTGAGAATTTTTATTACGTATTTAAAACCGAATTTCAAAATTCTACAGACATTCCAAAAATGTCCTAGAATTTTAAAGAGTTTTCATAGTTTTTTGAGGAATAGCTGAGACTTCGTAAAATGTCGGAAAATTCTGATAATTACAAAATGTCCCTCAATCTCCCATAACTTCCCCTGAATATCCAAATCTCACGATCATTCCCAAAACATCCCTCAATTCGTGAATTTTTCTATACAACAGCAAAAACCGAAGTATCGAGCCCTTGAACTTCGCAAATCAAAACTCTCGAAAGGTAAAAAAATCCACTGGAACTAAAATACTTAAAGACCCACCTCAACATACAAAAGTCAATACGATTAATGAATTACAAAGTCAATTAAACAGTAGTACCTAATTATTCCCCCGAAAAAGTGTTTTTTCAAGGCTCGCCGAATCGAACATTTTTCTTACTCCAATCCCTCTACGAAAACACCATTGCCTGCACTTTGACCGAAGTTCGCATAATCGAGCGTAATTCGCGACGTCAAAATCCAAACAAACAATACAGCACTTTAAAGTTCTGAACATATTTGGATCCGAGGGTTCATATCGAATTATGCACGAGCCAAAGGGTAGTTCATTCATGTTGGTAACACTGATGTCAGCATTCAAGATACGTAAATACAATAAGCGCACTTTATAACGAGTTATGCAATCTTGCCCAAAACGCTGCGCATAATACAGCATCAAATGAGAATACAAAAGTTCCCTACTGCAGCGAAATCACGAAGATGAACTTATTCAAGTTTGTATTACTTCAGAATTGAAACTTGAATAACGACAAAACTGTGGGAAAAGTGATTGCTTATCCCACTGTCGTCATTTCGAAAACGCACTTTTTTCACGTGGAATAAAATCAATTTCGCAACTAGTGTAGAAATGCCTTTGTTGAAGACGTAGAAATCATTTTTGGAGCGGAATAATGAAGACCTATAGGGAGAGAGTTTTTTCCCGATTTGTTTAAAGCATAGTTCCCAAACATTTCCAAACACTAAACTACTTCCAGGGTAGACAAACTTTGGCAATTTACGGGGATATTTTTGTTTCTAAGCGGTTTTTAAAACTTGGTCGATATTCCGCTCAGCCTCGTAGATTCTTCTCGATTTTCAATGTGTTTTCCCACATTTTAGCAAGCTTCCGAAACTGGGGAAAATTTCATAAACTCGAAACCGTAACCCCTGGATCGATGCAATCATTTTCGAACTCTGCGCTAAGTAATTAGACGATAAACGAGAGGAATAAGTTTCGGAAATCAGAATTAGGACGTAGGTAACGAGCTCTTCTCGTAATGATTATTCATATTCGATGAAGAGAGTTCATCGAATTGGATGGACCGTCGTTTCGGAGAATTAAGTAGTTTGGAGTAGTCTTAGCAGAATTTTGAATTTCATTAAAGTCCGAATAATTTTCCAGAAAAAAAACATTTCAAAATTCGAATAAATTTGGAGGAAATTGAAACAACTTTCAAAAACGACTGAAAGTTCCCACAGATTTCCAAAAATACTTTCGAAACGAAAAAATCGGAAACTGAAAAAGTTCAACAAAATTTGCGAAAACCCTCACAAATACTAGAGAAGCGGTAGTTAGTAGAGATGAGGACTAAAAAAGACAAAAAAAAACATCGCTGGGCCATAACCTGTGCTGAAAATTCGGAAAAGTTTCCAAAAACTCACCTGATGTTCACTGGATGCTGGACAGGTTTTTCCCAGTCAGTGTACTCATTAATGATCGTCGCCAAGATCTCTGGTTGATGATAGGTATACGTATTACGAACGAATTCCTTCAAAAGTTTCATTCTTCGGTCAGCTTCAATTCCGTATTGAGCGTCTTCCGCGGTCAAGGAAGAATATGATTCGGACCTAACCACGCCGATCATCAAATCGTACCTTAAAAAACACGGGAAATCATGGTCGTCAAGAAAATGGAAAAGGTTGAATCAAGATTGAGAAACTCAATCCCACTAAATCATTTCGTTCTGACGAAGGTTAGTTTCATCACATCCATTTCGAAAAGGAAAACGGCGAGGTTCGCGAAAAAAGTGATTTTCATAACCTGATAAATTCAGCATGAAATCCTCGTAAAAAAAAGACTTTCTGGATAAAATGATAATTTCGCAAAAACTCGAGATATTCACTTTCGTGTTGAAGTTTTAGGGAAGAATTTTGTATTATTATAGAGAAGACTATTTCATGATTTCAATGAGTTTCAATCAACTTTTGATGGTTTTTTTGCAATTTCAGCAATTATTCTGAATAATTCCGTGATCCAATATACGTATTCGCGTTTTATAAAACTTTTATCCCGTGAAACATTCATTTGATTGACTTTGAAACCTCGCTTTGGACATTTGGAAAAATTCGATGGACCATGGTATGTTTAATTGGAATGCTTGCATCAAACGCTATTGAGGAGAGTAAAATTGACACTGTATTCACGATGGGAATTCCCGAAAATTGTACAGAATAAAACAGCGTGCTGTAAAAGTCACAGAAAATTTCCGAAAATTAGACAACTTTTGAAATTTGGAGAAATTTGACGAACATTTGAATAGATCGAGACCCCCCTGTCATTTTATACAAAAATTCCGGCTTTTAGAATAAATTAAAACAAAAAATAAACCTACCTCGACAATTTGGCTACAACGTTTTTCCTAAGCAAAATATTGTTGAGCGTGTTAATCGTATCGATTTGTAGATTATAGTCCTGATCGTCAGGATCACCAGGATCGATGACGACACCGTCTATACTAGGTCCAAAAGCTGGTGCAAAATTCAGTCCTTGCACTGGCACGGAAGATAAAGCGTTTAATGGAACTTCCCTCAGGCATTTAAGCACAGTTTGCGCGTCCCGATCGACCTGTCGCGGATGGAAAAACAATTAAAAATGCTCATCCGCGATATTTCAGGACAAAGCATCGACTGATTTGATTTTTGACCAACTTGTGCAGTTCTCAATTCCAAAAACATGAATTTTCCAGCCGATTTTCATGGAGTAATGAACAAAAATGTTTGTTTTTTTATTAGCAGTATCGCTCGTAAGAACCTAAAGATGGGATATTTTTCTTTGATCGTGAATTTCTGCACGTTAGAATTTTTCACCTTGATTACTTTCGATTTTCGCCGGGGAAATTATACCTAAAAATTATACAAAAAGACTCGAGTATTTCACCGCTTCGCAATCTCCGTCTGAATGAACCTCAATTTCCTGGCGTTTCAAGCAACCTACTCTCTTATAGAAAGCAGCCGCCCTCTCGTTAGTACTTTTTGCACGATTTTATTCCAACGTGTTGACCGCTATTACATGGCCCTCTCCAGCGAAACGGAATCTCCACGGAACATTCATCCACGGTACAGAGTAGAAATAAATTAGCGTTGAATGAAGTGGTCTAGGACGGTGATAATATTTTGAATAAGTTGGGGATGAATTTTAGGTTGGGGCTGACGGAATAATAAAACTGCATATAATTTTTCGGGATGATTGAATTAAAGAATCCAAAATATTTCATACTTGAGAAAATTTTTTAATTTTAAACGATGACTGAAGATTTCTAAAAATACTGTTTTACGTATTAGGGAGCTTCCATGAATGATGTCAGTATTTTGGCATTTTTTCGAACGAATTTTCTCTTACATGTAATCATTTTCTGGATATTGATAATAATATTGATAACATTTGATACCTCTGATAATTAAAAAAATTTCTTAGAATATGAAAAGATTTCGATGATTTCCAAAAATACATAAACATTTACGAAAGTAATATGCAATCCAGAAAATTGTTAAACGATTTTGAAGTTTTCTTCAATCCCTGAAGTGTCTCAAAACCAGAGAAAAAAATCAATTCTCCATAAAATCGGATTCATAATATATTGTTTATAAACATAAGACTCAAAAAGCTTCCAAAATCACCAAAAATAAATTCCCAAAATCACCAATGGGTAATGACTGCAGCAAATTCGGAAAATGCCCATAAAATTGTTTTGAATACATTTTATAATTGGCGTGAAAAATGTCACGATAAGTAAATATTCCATTAAAAATATAATCGAATGATCTCTATCCGTTGTGAAACTTAAAGTGTTTACCGCAAAAAAAGTTCCAAGCGCGAATAATTTCGACAACTACCGTTCATGAGAAGTAATCTCGATCGAGTTACCAGTTTAACGAGAAGTTTTGTTGATATAGAAACTTCTTTTCCATCCTCCTCCAATGAATATCAGTGATAACTTCCAGCCAGATATGAAACCGAGTTTTTGCTACTTTTCATATTTTTATTCGCGATAATCTGATTGGCCCGAAGCGTTCGAGTTGGAGTTTGACAAATTGTGAGCAGTTGATAGAACTCCAGATATTAACGGTGCTTGTTTTCAATCCCTTCTTTCAAGGAATTTTTCTTTTCCTTCCCCTTTCTCCCTTTTTTTGAGAATTATCAAAAATCCTCGAGCTTTTCAAAGTTTGTCAACTTTCCTAACCTAGAGTATTTTCAAGTAAATTCTTCTTCACTTTTGTCCGAATTAAACCTGGTAATTGAGGAACAACAAGTTCGATAATAAGTCATTAGCAACAGAAAAACTTCATTTCAACGAATACGACATAAAAGAGCAATGACGCTAATTAGGTGCAGGCATTGTTGGTGTCACAAAAAATGAATGCAAACACTATTATTCAGGTTATCACAGTTGAGTAATGAAAAGGAATATAACGAACGAAGGTATGCTCTCGATAGAAAAAAGAGAAAATGAAAACGAAACTGGAGCGCACCGAGAAAAATGCAGTCATTGATCTGCGGCTTTGAGTTTTGTTTCCGATGCTAAAATATAGCCAAGATAATGAAAAATAATCCCAATAACCTTCAATTTGGGTAATCCATTATTTGCCATTGCTATTATCACATGCGTGACATTATTCACGGTGCGAGTAATTAACCGGGTCATTAATTATGTGTCATAATTTTAGGTAACTTTTGTTTCCATCGGGCTAATTGGATATTTCCGATCCTCTCGTAAATAACTTCAATCGCGTTTGTGAAAAGCGATTGTCGGAGGATATTTCGAGTTTTTTATGCATATACGGTTTCTAGTTGTTTTTGTACTTAGTATGGAAATTAGATAGACATTTGTATTTTTGTCTACATTAATAAAAAAAACCTCAATCGCAATGCATGGAATCGTCCATGCATTTTACATTTGAATTGTTTGATTGAAACTTTTTTCTGTTTATATTCGATTTAAAATATCAATCATAAATATTAAATATGGAGTAATAGGCCTTCATGGGGAGTTGAAGTCTCTTAAATAAAGGTGTAGGTTTTCTATGACTTGATGTTATGATTCTTCACATTTTCCCGGGCAAGTGCTATTTTTCATTTTCTTGGCGGAAATGTAGAGAATATTTTCATGGGAGGAATTGATTAAACTTGAGAAATTTCACTTTTCTCTCGCGAGGTTAACTTTCCTGAAGGCTGTTACCATAAGAACGTTGCTTCTGTCAGTTAAAAAATTTTCTCTGAATATGGATAACTTCGAATCACGAAGTTTTGCAACAAGTTTTTCCCGAGGTTATTCCTAAGAGAGTCAGATTAAACGATGGGGAACTTTTGAAGAATCTTATGGTGATTTTTGGGACTTTGTTGTGAGTTTAGTATTTTTTTGAAACCTAAAATTCTCTATGGCTGAATTAAACCCATTTTTGAGACTGAAAAATCCATTAAGCCTTCGAAAATGGTCCCTCCAACAATAGGCCGAATCAATTTTGAATTTTGGAATATTATTCATGATATTTTGTTGAAATGATTTTTAATTTACAGACAAATTTTTCATGAACCCTCGGAATTCAAAATCTTTTCAGATATTAAAATAAAATTACCATGCATGAAAAAAATGTCTATATTTATATTTTTCCACCCTTTTACGCAAATGAGATCTTCGATGACTTTTTTAAAAATTAGTCTCACATTACTCATCTTGCACCTGTTTTCCTCCAACTCAAAAACAGCAGAAAAAATCCAAAACTGCCCCAATTCATGCACCAAACCCACCCCATCACCCCTAAAAAATCAATAAACCGAAAAATCCCACCGGAACCCTCCCCCACCTCCCCCTCATTGCGTTAATCCGCACTCCAAAACAAATACGTCAATTAAAACGAAGATTACCCTGATTTCCAGTCACATCATTAAAATATTCCCGATAAAACGTGTTATTATCATTATCGAGCCTGTCGGAGATTGCAGCGACATTTCCCTCGTCATACGTACATTTTTCACGAATGAATTATTTCGCGAAGCGAATGATTTAGGTTGACAAGGCAACTTATCCCGCGCGCATTTCATTACTCGGCTAGGTATGGGTGCATGAAATAACTTGTACGCACATGGAAGGAAAAAAAGGATAATAGGGAGGAAAAAAAAAGGAGGAATGGAAGATAAAAGTTTGCCGGATTTCGCGAAATATAGCGGAGTGTTTAAATTATGCAGTGGGGTTTTAAAATGCTCGCCGAGACGCTTATCGCGTCTCTTGATTAACGTCACTTACACTGCTGCAATTCAGGTACTTGGCAACCTGCGTGGCATAACCAGCTGCTCCCCTCACGAGTGCCCAGGGAGAAAGCGCGGACCCTGACATGAGCACGGCTCTATGGAAGAGGAGTCCTGCAACAAAAGGCAAGCACATATTTTCCCGGCTCTCATATAATTTAATGGCGACGCGCCGGAACAGAAACGATCGGCCGCGAATTAATTTCATGCAAGAGCAAGGTTTAATTTATATTACGGGACACGTTTTTCGGCGCGAAATTGCGTATTATCGTCATTTTCGTCGCGGGTTTCGGCTGCGTTTCGGTAATGGGTTGGGTGGGATTTATCGCCTCATTGAAGGTTTTTTCGGTAGTTTGGGGTTTTATGGGAAATTCAAGGTACAGTTGAACCTCGAAATTTGTCCCCACGTAATGTGGTTTATTGAGAGTGGAAAACTTCGAGTTTTGTCTTTGGAAATATGTATAATGTGGAATTTTTTGTCGAATTTTTTCAAATTAGGCTGTCATGTCTAATATGTTGTGAATATTTGTTTTTCATTTTATAATGTTTTTTGGGGTGGATATGAATTTTGACGTTCTGAGGATTTAATTAATTTTTGTTAAAAAAAAATTGTAACCATCATGTTCAATAATTTTCTAATTTTGAGAAAAGTATCATATCAAGTTCAATTTTCGAACTCCTGTTTTCGAATTTTCGAATTTAGACTTTAGAACTGAGAAATTAGAATTAGAATTGGTAAGTTTCAGAATTTTGGAAATTGAAACTTCAATTAGGAAACATCGAGTTTGAACTTGAACTCGAGAACTTTGTGTTTGAAGTATGATTCCGGAACTCTGAGCTGGAAATTAATTTCAGAAACTTCACGATTGAAGTTTATTGTAAAAACTCTGAATGTGAACTACGATTCGGAAAA
>JAPYZK010005458.1:0-10704 GCA_030522785.1 Platygaster equestris
GGCTGTACCACATTTTGGTTCGATGGAACAAACTGAACTTCCAGTGTGATCAGTACATCGTATAATAAGGGCACACTTAAAGAGCAGAAAAGGGGGGGGGGGCCTTCCCCTCACGAGGTTAGTCTCGAAATTGAGGATGTTGGTGGTACGTACCTTAGAGTGATACATCGAGTACCTGGGATGGTTCCAATCAGACAAATTATTATTATACATTGCTTATTATGTACTGGATATGACTGTACGTAGCTGAAGGTGCACAGTTCCTTTGGGACATGACTTGTAGGCGAGCACTATTCAGGTCCGTCGGCAGGGGGGGGGAGACGGAGTGTTTCCCTTCCGGGCCCGGACTTCCAGGAGCCTTTTTGTACAACTACATTAGAAAAAAGTGCTGCACGAGTTTTCGAAAAAATTGCTAACATGTGAAGGCTGAAAAATGATTAATTTTTGGAAGAATTTTTGTTATGCTTCAAAATTTTCCCAAAGATAAGGGGGCCCGTATATTGTAGCCGCCACGCCGTATTTCCTCTCAACGGGCCTGGCACTATTATTATCACTATTTATTAGAAATCAACCAAATTGTATTTGTTTCCGTTTTTGTATTTGTTTTCGTATTTGTATTTGTACTCTAGAACTTCATTTCATGACATTTATTCAATATACGGAACATACCCATTACATATGAAGACGAAATAATAAAGTTTCACGCTGGTTAGGGTAAACCCTTTCCGTTGACACCACTAGCGCGACGCACCCTTCTTTCCGATCACGCCGTTGAAATCACCGATACTTCCAATATCCCGGCGAGTATCCCCGATAGAATTGGCGTATCCCGCGGGAAAGAGGTGGTGGAAGGCGTCGGTGGTGGGGGTAGCCACCCCCGCGTTCCTTTCCCTCGCGTTCCTTCCGTGCGCCACGCGCGGCGCCACTGTACGGCCTGTACTTGGTGGCCCCTCGACCTCCGAGGAACAAGTGTTGTCCGTATTCCGGCCCTTCGCCGGGATTTTTCGCGGGAAAACTATCTTCTGCGGATTTCGGGCGAATTCGTTGTTCATCTATGTGGGCCCTTGGGGTGTTCGGTAGTTTTTGGAGTGTTTTGGGTGGCGGACGAGGGAGAGGCGACGGTGGGAAGTTAGGAGAGCCGGACGAAACTTTCTCTCGGGAGCGAATGTGCGTGCTGCGGAGGGATGACTGTCGAGGGCTGCTAGCGCAGAGTTCGAATTTAGTCTTGGCCAGAACACAGGCCTAGCAAGTTGAATCGTGCGGGTACGCACAGTGCGTGGAAAGATTGAAACGCGCCGCGGGAACTGGATTTGTCGTCCTTCTGGCAGACCCTTGTACGTATGACGGAGGTCCGAAGGGTTGAGAGTGGTGCTTCTCAGGATCGTTACGACCAGCAGTGACGCGGATTTTCGTTGTGACAAATAGTGACTTGTGATGATTTTGTGACTTTTCGGTGGTTTGGATGGTGACGATGGTTTTTGGTCGAGGCGGTAAATAGATGGGGTTTTTTGAGTCCCGGAGGGTTGATGGGGAATTCTGTTAGGGAGTTGGGGGGTTTTGGAGTAGGAGCGATTTTGGAGGTTTTGAGGGGAATTCGGAGAGAGGTATTTTTGGGGGGTTTCGGTTTTTGGTGGTTGAGGAGTTTTTTGGAAAGTGGTTTGGAAATTTGGATCTTTTTTCGAGAGTTGATGGAAATGGGATTCGGAGTTTTTTCGCGAGTGGTGGATAGGGAGCATAAAATTTTTTGGATTTTGGAAAAGTTGGAAAAGTGGGCGGTTGATCTTGAAAATCAAAATCGAAGTGGATTATTAATAGAATCGAAAAATTTTTCTGACTTCTTGAGATTCAACCTGTGATTTGAGAAGAGGTTGGAATTGTGATTCGAAATCCGGAAAACGGAGCAGAAATTGGATTATCAAATTTTTGGGACATTCGAATCCAACGATTCGTGATCTCGTTGGTTTATTCGGCAAATTTCGAAATTTCGGGTAATTTTTCGATCTATTCCAGCAGGGAGTTCAAATCTGCTATACACTTTAGCGATGAGTTTTATGAGCAATTTACAATATATCCTATGAATTAAAAAAAAACAGCAGTCTGCATCAATACTGCAAATTCGACAGATTTTGGATAATGAATCGCCGGAAACTTCGAATGTTTTTCGAAGATTCGGTTTTCTGTGAACTCAGTCCAAAAATGAAGCTACAATTTCAAAATTTAAGTTTAATCGAAATCATCCGCGGTGTGTAAAATACGTAAAAGTCTTATGAGATATGAAAAATTGAAAGTACGACATCGAAATTCCGAAAATTCTTCAAAATTGCGAAACGATTACGTTTGACATGAAATGATCAACTCTCGAAAAAATGAAATTTTATGTGATAAACATCTCCACTAAAAATATAGAATATTGAAGGTTCTGGAACAAAAGCATAATTTTTGGAAAAATGGGGACCAAGTTTAATCAAAACGTGGAAGTTCCCTGATAAAGGAAAATTTTGCGGAAAGTGCTGTCAGTCTTCGTTTTGGAATGGTGAAAGTGAAAAATTCAGTGAAATTGAACGAATAAGAAGGAAGTAAAAATTACATATTATCTTGAAAATTTTGAAGAAATGCAACTTTGTTCGAATTTTTTTGCTATTGAGGATCATTTTTTAGAATAGAGCGAAAAAATGATCAAACTTCATTTCCCGAGTCAAGTCCTGTAGATTTTTTCGAAATTTCTCGATTTCCGGACATGTCAAAAGTCAAAAAATCATCAGTGATTGAAAAATCGTCAAATTCATATTTTTCTTCACTGGTTCCCAAATAATCGCGTTTTCAAAAGTCATTTTTATCATCAGAAGTATGAAAATTGCAAAGTCTGAAAAATTCCGGCAAATGTATAAAAATACTTTTTATGGAATGTCACAATTTGTAGTCCGATAATTTCTTCTTGGAACAAACGAACATTCATTAGTGAATGTATCTCGAAATTCAACATTATATTTATTCCACTATATAAAACTGTCAATTTCTTTCGAATTGACGACTCAGAGGTAGAAAATGAATTTTTGCAGTTAGCAGGTTCGAAACTGATCAAAAAATATCGTAAATTCCTCATTTTTCGATCAAAATAGTTTTCTGAGTGGGAAATCCGCGTGAAAAAAAAAAATCGTGAAAATCTTGAAGTCTCAAAATCCAGAAATTTTGGATAATTTTCCAATCATTATTTTTTGTCTTCAAGTATGTGAAACAACAATTAACAAAATTGATAAGAAGCCGAAAAAACCCCTGAAAAATTGACATTCAAAATGTCAATCATAATTTAACTCCCTCATTACAGAAAAAAATTCGAGAATAAAAAGTGAAAATAACAACAGTATTTTCAAAAAAAAAATTAACTTCCCAAATATTGCATACATTCAGTTGTCGAGTATTCAATGACAGATCATTTATATCATACATTTTCTTGAAGTCGTCAATTTTTGTAATATATGCCTCCGAAAATCTTTAAACAGTCCACAATTTTGACACTGCTCCAAAAAACTCCTTAAAACACCAAAATCAAATCTTAGAACAAATGACCCTGGGTTGAAAAAAAAGTTCAGGCAATGTCATCGCCCGTGTAAAAAGAGCCTGCGTAGCCCGAGTCCGCGAATCGCGTCTAAGCTCGCTTCTCATGACACCACTATCTAATCAAGCTGAAAAATTCGCGGACGCCGGCGATTCCCGTGTGCCGATCGCGTCTCTCGTGCTGAGATCGGGATATACGATTCCAGCGATTTCGATGGCCGGGCGTTATTATCGCGGTGGGGTAATATCGAGTAGCGTGCGACCAAGCGGTGCTGGTGCCAGCGAAATTCCGATGAAAATTCGCAAACTCCGGAATATGAATCTCGAAGTTCGTAAATTCTTCAGTTTCTGATTCTTAACATACTCATAGCTCAATTCCGGTCACTCATTTCGATAATTGAAATTTACAGTTTCAAATTCTACCGAAAATATTCCAGATTTTAATTGATTGGGAGAGAAGTCAAAAATTTTCAGGACGACGTGGATAATAAGAATTTATATCAGACGTAGATACAAATAATCTATTAAAAAGTCTCGATAAAAAAATTTTGGATAAATAATTGCTCGAAAAATTAATGTTGGATGATATTACAGATAAATAAATATAAAACATATACAATCAAAGTGTGCATATAAATTATGAAAATACATTTCCACCGGAAGTGTGTTCTGCTTTTATTCAATAAGAAAATATACATGATAAGTATATTAAAATTTAAGCGCTTTCATGGGGGTTAGCGCGCGAGTAAAATACTGACTAAACACGTGTAATTTCATAATTTCGAAGTGATTGATCAGAATTCAGGCGCAAGGGGAAAACCGCGGGGGAGAAGCAGCCTCGATCCGAGTGACGAGCGCCTGGCGTTGACAAACTAATCCCCCGAGCGGTTGATCGCGAAGCGACGTTGACAAGCGGCTGTCGCAGTTTCGCGATTTTTCCCCATACGCGATCATTCCGGAATCGATAGGTCGCGTCTCCTGGCACGGGAATGACCGCTCGTTTGTTCCCCGTCCCGGACAAATTAGCGGCGAATCAATCCCGTGTCGGATTTGCATACCCGCCCGCGAGTGCATCCATCGACGACAATAGTTCTATTTTGTCGTCTCGTCTTCCAGATCAATTGTAGTGACAGCAGTTCCTCCCGTTTGAGATGATACTTTTTTGAGTGCTTTCTTTGTTGTGATGAAGGATTGAAAAGGTCCTCAATCCCTTCGATCGCCTCAAATATTTCCCGTGTCCTCAATTTGTGGTCGAAATGCTTAAAAATATTATATGGACAAAGGTCATGAAGTAAAATCGAAATTCTCCACTATCTCTGAGAAGAAAAGTAAAGAACGCCCAATTCGCCAAAAACCAATCGTCATCTATAAATAATAATCGCGTCACAGCTGGTCCTACTAAACCCACCCCTCAAGAACGACCCCGATCCAAAAAGAAAAATCCGTCGAACCCGCGACACTTTTCCCCGGTGCCAAAATTCGATCTCGGTACAAGATGGCGCAGATCGAGAATAAACGCGAAAGGCAATCTCAATCGAAATCTCAATTCCGTGGATGCGCGTCGCAAAAAGCAATTTAATTCCGAGCAACGTCTGGAGGATCCATGCATTTGCCAGCGCGAAAAAGCGCGAGAGAAAAGAGTAAGAAAGCGGCGGCGGGTATATCCTCCCCCTTTCCCCCCTCGAGATCGATGGCACCGGAGAGAGGTTGTCAAAGGCGCTCCGATTTCCCGAGGCATCGGTGACATTAGTTGTACGTTCGCCTCGCGACCGATTCGCCCGTGTCGCGATGGGGGTTCGGGAAAAACTAGCGATTGGCAGGACGGGGTTGGGAAAGGGCGGGAGGAGTTGAAAATACGAGATCCTCGGCCTAGGTACCACCTAGCCCCAGCCTCCGGCTATTTCCCGAGCGCCCCACTTCAGGTGCCCCCCACCCTTGGAAGCGCTCGGTTCGGTTCGGGATCCCAGGCGTGCTGCGGTCGGCGGTGGGGATGCGAACCGGCCCCCGATTGGCCCTACCCAGGGCAGCCGCGCTCCCACCCCGACCCCCGGCACAGCCCCTGCTCCCCACCGCGACGCGTTCGCCCACCCCCAGGCAATGCGTCGAACCTTCAGCGGCTCTTAGTTTCAGGTTAGGAGCCTGCAAGCGCGGGTCTCTCTCACCGTTTCACCCCTTGGGAAAGCTCGCAGGGAAAAAGTAACGAGGGTGGAGAAAAAAGGGGCCGGTGGATTTTCGTGAATTTCGCGTGTTGCTTCGAGTGCTTCGTGTGTGTACATGTTACGGGCCCGATGAAAACAGGGAGTGTTAGTGAACATTGCGAGCCCGGCCTTTGCACAGTGCACAGGATAACTATGCGGCCTCGCCTGGCGCAGTAGCGGGGTGCGCCGATGACGGGGAGAAGGACCTCCTCGCGGTGAGCGCCGAAATTCCGGACACGAGGCACGAGGCGCGTCGCGAGGTGGTTTCGGGCCCCAACGAGGACAACGAAGCCGTCAAAGTGGCTTCGTCACTGGGCCTCCAGGGGCCTGCTGCGCCGATCGGGGCCCAATACTCGGCTTCTGCGGAGGAACATGCACCCGCGACCGTGTACCACGCGAACCTCCTAGCCGGCACCAGTGGCAACGTCACGGCCGCTTTGCAGCAGCAGCAGCCACTACTGACCTCCCTGAACTCGGCGGCGGCCCTCGCCGGCATGCAAGCCTCCACCGAGGCCAACTCCCTCGACTTCCAGGCCATGCAGTCCATGGAGTGGATCTTCAAGAAGGAACGCATGTATCTGCTCACGCAATTCTGGCAACAGGTTAGTCGATCTACCCTAACCCTGTATAGGGGTAGGATGTAGGAGTTTTGGGAAGGGTGCCTTTTGGGAAAGGGACCGCGAGCCGAGTGATTCACTGTTCAGGGTAGTAAAACTGTTCAGGGTAGTAAGATGTCAATAGTGTGAACTGCAGGACACATGAACGTCGACGTTGAGAACAAAGTAACTGAAGTTTTTGAAATGGTATCTCATACACTGAAAGCGTTGATCGCTGTGGTAACGATAAATCTCTCAGGCAACGATATTAGTTGTTCTAGTAGCAACTATAATCGTTGTTTGAAAGATTTGTCCTTAATGAAGCGATTAGCGTTTTACAGTGTAGGGTCAGGTGGGATATTCTAATCTTGAAAAGCGATATTTTGGGGTAATGAAGTATGGCAACGAATGCTTTTGAAACCTTTCGGTGCGATACTTTGACCTCGAATTCCATTTTTCGAAGATTGCTATCCCTGGAAATCTTTTGGGATGAAGAATCTAGGTTTTGGACCGCTAGTCGAGTGATCCATTGTTAAAGGTAGTAAAATTGTTGTAAACTGTAGGACACATGAACGTCAACGTTAATGATAACAAAGTAACTGATGTGCCAAATGGGAGATTCAGTCAAGAAAAGCCAGCTTGTAGAGTACTGAACTATTTTGAGAAGTGACTTATGAAATCTTAAGGTGCGACACTTCATAGTTCCGAATTCTATTTTTCTATGATTGTTATCCCTGCAGGCAATCTTTCAGGATGCAAAATCGAGTATGGCGGAAAAATACTTTCCAACTCGCAAGCCGAGTGATCCACTGTTCAGGGTAGTGAAATTTCGGTGTTCCTGTGTACTGTGGTTCACATGGAGGCAGATGATGATGCGTCGACGTGTGATCCGCAGAATGTGAACGTCGACGTTTATAATAAATAGTAACCGACGGTCATAGTAGACAGTAAAAGGCGATTTTATGGGATAAAAAATAGGGTTTCGAGAAAAACACGTTCTGATTCACGAGCCGAGTGATCCACTGTTTTGGGTAGTGAAATTTCAATGTTGGCGTGTATACTGCAGTTCACAGGGAAAACGCAAATAATTGCCCGTCAACGCGTGAACTGCAGGACTCGTGGACGTCAACGTTTATGACAAAGTAACCGAAGTCTCCGAAATAATATCTCATGTCGTTCAAAATACTTTCCGTGGTCATAGAGTTTAATTATACGGCACTAATTATTCATCTAGTTTACGACTCAGTGACTACCAAAACGCTTTATTTTCCGCTGAGGGGAAATATAATTGTCGAGAGGAATAGGAAAAGGGAATATAGTTTCATGGAAGAAAATCTGATGAAAGAGCAGTAGCTGAATAATGAAGAATACAAAAAGGAATAGAATGAATCTGAACTGAAAACAGTCTTTACATCACGACACTTTACTTCTCAAACAAAAGAAGAGGTGATTTTGTTTCATTTTTCCTTCAAGGGGTATACTCCCTAAGATTTCGAGTATGAAAAGTCATGATGTCATGTAGTAGTATCGCGAGTATAAGATCATCCAATGGGTTACTACCGAGTTGCACGGAAAACACCCAAAAAGAACCAATACAATTTTTGGCTTTCTAAAGTGCCTAACCTAACCTGAAGTAGTCGTTCTTTGCTACAAACATAAATTTTTATGGTTTTTTTGGGTTTTCCGTGCAACTCGAATCCCACCATCCAATGCACTGCAACAAGCAAAAGAATAATTGCCAATCATCAAAATTTCTTCTCATGAAAAAATATTGCCGATGAATCAACATAAACAGATACTAAATACGCTACAAAGAACCTCAAGTCCACGTGTAGGGGACCTATCCCAAGAACAAAGGCACTCCCAAGCCTTAAAGTTCAAGTTCCTCCTGAAAATGGTCGGAATTTTCGGGCCGCGTCGCGATTGGTCAGATTCTCGGTCACTCGGGCAATGCCGGGGTTAAACGCAACAAGGGTGGTGGGAATTCGCCCCAAGTTGGCGCGTACTTGCCGGAATAGTTTGGCGAAGCGACTTAGTTGACCGATTTGCGGCGGGAAGAGGGTCTCGGAACGTAAACAACGCGAATTAATCGCTTTATCGGTAACGGGTCGAGTCCACTTTGTCAAAGCGCGCCGCGGGCCCGTGTCCAATTGAAATCCCATACGATTAATACATGAATCATGACGACGGCCTGACATTTATCGTAAAGTCACGTGATTAACGAGCTACGCCGCGCATCGGGCTTCTATAAATATTGCGACGCGGCGAGCGGATTCCGAGAAGAAGGAAAAAGGGACGAATTTCGCGATGTTAAGTTGCTTGCACGTTGTTGTCCTTTTGCGAATGCAACTCAATTCTCGAGGGAAATGCGTACTCTGGAATAATGATATCCAAAATTCGATATTCCCATTCCTATTCAGTACATTTGGATTATCATTTATAAAATTCTAAATCAACCCATTCATGTATCAGGCCGCTGATGAATACCCCGAAATCCAATCGGCATTTAAATTCATCGTTGAGAGGCTTCCCTGATGAATGATATTTTAGCGCGACTCGCGCCGAGTGCCGCGCGCGCAATAATTCTCACCCCGTATAAATAGCCCGGGAAATGTTTCGTCTTGGCTTTACAACATCCGAAAGTCTACAAAGTACCCCTCGGGCATTTTCCCCGTGCCCTCCCCTCGGCCCGCGATCTTTGCTAAATCGCCGGCAATTGCCGAAAACGCCTTCCTCGTTCCATTTATACGTTTCGCACCTTCGGAGCCCCCATGACTTTGCGGTACGCGCGTTTCCGCGCGACTCGTGGATGCTCCTCGGTTCCCTTCCCCTCCGCTAGCTGACGAGGTGGGGGACGAATCCTCGGGAGTTTCACGAAATTCCCACGCGGCGGCGACACTTGCCGACCGCAGCGCGAGGTGACTCACGCGCGCTCGGTCCTCCTGTCAGATGGGGAGTTGTTGATGTTTCTAAATATCGATGAATATTGTCATCGGTCGTGATATATCGTAAAAATGTATCGCTATTTTAATGCATAGATGGACAGCGTGATTGTTGTTCTGATCTAGAGGTGTAAATGTTGACAGGCAGATGGGTTTCACTGATTTCGCTCACTTTCTAGTGATTCGTCATTTGTGAGAATTTGAAGAGCACGACTCATCAGCCGAAACCCTCAAAAATTGTTCTGGTCCGAAATAGATAACGCCGGTGTCGATGGTTCCGCGAAAGCGGCTTTTCTTTATCTCGGTTTCCACGTCCCCTTAAGAAAGAGTATTTCTGGCGACACTTCTTTGACATCAAACGAGCGTTAATTTTCTCATTTATCCCGAAGCGGAGCAATAGCACGACTCGGGATTTCTATAAATAAATCCGCATGCACGGGAGTAGTATCGAATCTCGGGATCGTTGGCTGCGATTTTCGTGGCCGCTTTGTGCGTTTGTCGCCTCCCCCCGCCCCCCCCCCCCCCCCCCCCCCCCCCCCCGCCGCTGCCCCCCCCCACGCACGGCCGCGGTCATTCGTGACGGAGGAGATGAAAAGAGCCAAACAGTGATTCACCCACACTCCAAAAATACCCGAATACACGCGAAACACGCGTCTCACGGAGCTTAAGCATCCATTCGCTGTCGACTTCAGCGGGTCCCGGACGTGTGAAATTGCTTTATTGCGACGGGAATATGAAAAACGAGGCGGCCGAGCTCGTGAAAATCCGGACATTTTTTTTCGTTCCTGCGGGACTTTCAATCGGACTCGGCGCTGCTTGCTTAATGACGGGATTTACGGGCGATCGAGGGTGAAACAAGGGGCGAGTTTCGCGGGCTTTCTCGGGTTTCCGTGTAGTCACGTTCGGCCACGGGCGGCTCGGGTGACGCTTTCTTTCGTGCGAGCCAGTACTTAGCGCGCGGTACAATCAATTAACGCGCGGATGGTAACGCAATCCCTGTTTTCGCGTTGGCAAGATTCTCCGGGTGTAAGTGAGGTCGGGGTGACCGAAGGTAGTTTTTAAATGGGACGGGCGTTGTTTTCGATGATCTCCTTGGCTTAGTGCTACTTTCAATTGCATCGATAACACTTGATAGTGGCGATCGTAATTTATTCAATCCTTGTCGCCGATTTGTTATAATTTGATTGGATTCAATGAAACGCGGGGGATACTTTTAACACAACTCCGGATATATTCTGAATACCTTCACCAGTACAGAACTCCATATGTGTGTTAGAGAAAAACGTTCAACTGAATTAGGTTAGAGTGGAAAGATGATGAAGTTGTTACAGTTTTGAATTAGTTGCAGGATCGCCAGATCAATTGATTAGTTTATTGCATTTTTGGTAAATACCAGACTGCTGTTTCCATTTT
>JAPYZK010005459.1:0-12135 GCA_030522785.1 Platygaster equestris
AGAAGAAATGGGGAGTTTTGGGATGGAAATTTTTTCCAAATTTTTGGGTTTTTGGAGGACAGAGTGTGAGTTTAAGTGTTTTTTTTTTTTTTTTTTTTTTTCGGAGATAGTAGAATATGAAGTCAAAAAAGTGAGTTGGGAAACATTAAAAGTGATGATCTGTAATTTTTAATTAATGGAGAAAATTTAATTCGAATTTTGAAAAATACTTTTTTTAGAATTAATAATATGTTTTTTTTTTTGTTCTTATAAAAGTTCTGAATCTAAAGTGGATGACATGATTTTTTTTATTGCGGGAAGTGTTTGAAAAAATGTTCAAAATGAGAAAGAAAAATTTTTTCTTCTCACGTCTTCAATCTAAAAAAAAAGATTCCACAAGTTCAATCGTAATCACTGAGAAAATTTCAATAATTGTTCAAGAAACTATAATTGTTCAAGAAACTGTCGAAAATTTCTAACAATTCGAAAAATGTCACTAATTTTCCAAATGACGAGAGAAATTCTGCAATTATAAAAACAATGCACAGTGGCTGAATCATCTAAGAATACAATAATTTCACATTTTCAAACCCTCAAATTTTTCATCATCGACTTTTGAATACATTCATTTCCGAATAGATGCGCAATAATTGTCCAATTTACAATACAATACTAGCGAGCGAAATTTTGAATTTTCGAATTTCCAAAAAGCTCTGGAACAGACTTGAATTTGACATTCGAACCAAATAAAAATAATCGAAAATGATATTTCATTGAGTTATAATGATTTCATTCTTCATCACATCAAAATCTAGACTAAGAAAAAGTTTAAAGGTATATGATCGGATTTAAAATTTCGGTCATCTTCCAACTCTCCAAATAGAAGCGTGTGAATTTTCGATATTGAAGTTTTTTTATACGAAAGTTCGATGAGCTGAAAATGGAACTTCGAGAGAAAATTAATAATCATTCAACAGATTTGAACTGACTTAGGATATATTTCAATACCTTTCCATGAATACCTTAATGACTTTAATGATTACGTTAAATTTGAAAGAAATATAAGAATTAAATAAACAGAAAAAGTTTTAAATCGCACTGCAAAATGTTCTACTTTTCTACTTTATAAAATACTGTTAACTAAAAATTGTAGTTAATACCGTATAACGCTTCCACAAACACCAAAGAAATACAACACGGAATCAGCTGATTAAAATTTCAATAAATTATTCCGTTTGGTTACGCGCGTATGATTTTAATAGCGCGCTCGTAATGCTCCATTGAAACTCGCAGTCCGAAGAACTCGCGACAAACTACTTTATCCTACTTAAAAAACATCGTCCGGGAAGAAAGCCGAACAAAATCATTTTCCTGTTTCATTGTATTTCGCATCATGCAATCCACGACAGAAAATACTCGATAAATAAATGTTCAATGATGTGAAATCATTAAAAATGAAGTTTTAACAAGAGATGTAACTTTTCGAGTTTGTTTTTCGAGAAATGAGATTTTCCTTTTGAGGGGAAAAGTTTTCTGGATCAAAGGCTCTCCGTTTGCTTTTCTCGATTTTTCCGGACGTCGGGAAAGAAATTACGTTCTTGAAGCAACTTTTAATTGACCGCGTTTGAGCTTTTTCATCTTGGGTGAAATTGATGTTTTTTTCTTTCGACGCTATTCTCATTCGACAATTGTGCGGAAAAAGCGATTAAACGACGATTTAGTTTACTTACTTTTTCGTGGAAGTTGTAATTATTGTTCGCAAAGGTGCTAAGAGCTATTAAAATAAGGTTTATTTTATCATCTAACTGCAGTCGATGCAGCTCTTGGTAGTTTTTGGGTTTGCACTCTCAAATCAATGACACACTGCATCGAAACAATTTAAAAAAAATCTTACTGAAAAAAATGGATCGAAATATTTCTAAAAATTGTGTGTCACGCAACTCATTGATTGACCTACAACGAACGAATGAAAAGTCTGTTTTCAGAACTTTTGTAGCGAACACAAAACGAAGTCCATCCGATCAATTTAATTCCCCTCGAATTAAAGTTTCTTCTATCTTATTCGGGACAGGGAAGAAATTTCGAAGTTTAAGTCAGCGAAGTCACGCGAGATCGAAAATTTGAAACATCGTCGTCGCAATAATTCAATCGAGTTCCGAACTTGCAACTGAAAATGGATTAGGTTTTTCAAAGTTAAAATTCGAATTCGACAATTACGGGGTGTGTAGAATTTCAAGATTTTCGAATCCAGAATCTAGTATTTATAGGTTTGAATACATTTTGAAAATCTGATTCAGAAAAGAAAATATTCAAAATATTAAAATTCGAACATCAAACATATTGAACGTCCGAAAATTCGAAACTCTGATGAGAAAATTCTAATTTTGTAAAAACTTGAGTAATCATAAAATTTTTTTAGAAAATAGTATAATTTGTTCAACTTTCCAAAAATTTTCATCCCTCGGAAGAATATGTGAAAATCATCCCTTGCCTCTGTGAAGTAGAAATTTCGGTTCCCCTGCATAATTCAGAGATAAATTCACGAAAAACTGGAAAATAAAGCCAGAAAAGGTAGAAAAGTCGGGGAATGTTTTTCCTGGGGATCCGTTATGCACACGGCATAAACTTTTGTTTCGCGATAATCGTCCATTCGCTCGTTTGTTTTACGTGCAACAGCGTTGTCTCCCTTACATGCAATAGAGACGCGCGCTATGTATAGTCGAGCTTATAAATAAATCCTCGTATATTTAATGTTGCCAACTGCCCGTTGAGCTGCTGTACTTTTCTAACGAAAAACTTCTCGGGTATTTTCGTTGCCACTGCCTCGGAAACGAAAAATGTGTCGTTAATTCCACTTTTATTCGGTTGGATTGTTTTCGAATCGTTCGTATAAAGTGGAACAAACAACGTGGGATCAATTTCAGAGTGGTTAGCGACAGCGGAAATTACGAGATTTTGGTTTTTAGGTTTTATAAGAAAAAAAAAAAAAACATTTGATATGGTCGATTTTATAACATTTTCATAAAATGTGCGATTCGTATGAAGTGATTTTATAACAATTATAAAAATTTTTTTGGTAAATCTCGGATTAACTTGAAAAAATTAGTTTCTAAAACATGCATATTTCATGAAAGTTTTATAACAATCAAAAGCACTAGGGAGTAGATAAAAAATGTCCGAAAACTCACAAACTCACATGAATTTGAGAAATGCACTTCAAAAATTAAAAACAATTATCATGTTTCCAAAATCCATGAAAATACCAAAGAATCATCAAAAACTTTTTTCCTACTCAAATCTTCAAAACCTCTTGAAAAACCATCTGCCTACGAGTTCATATTCTTTACAGTTTTCTATACCGAAGTGTACAAAATATGAACTCGTAAAACGCATTTTACGAAGCTCGAACGACTCTTTTACTGTGCACTTTTGTTGCGCTTTCGAGAAATTGAGGGCGAAGGATAAATACGAAAGCAAAAAAAGCACACAAATTTTTCCGGTCGAATTGGGGTGCGTCATTTTTCTCGGCGAATTTGGGAAAAACGTCGCAGACTCGACGGAGCCGTCGGTGGCTCCAGAAATCGCGAATTATTCGGGCGTCGCGTTTCCAATGCCAAAACGATATCGCGGATTTTGGCAGACTCGGGGATGTTCCCGAAAATTACGAGAACGCATTTTGCCTTTAAATGTCAAACGGCCGAGGGAAGGAGAAGTCATCATTTTCTCGTTCTTTTCGTGTCCATTTTGTGGACCACGAAAAATGAACTGGTGCATTCTCGAAATTCACATTAAATATATTTAGTAAAAAAAATCTGAAATTCCGAGCAGAAGTTCTCAAAAAAAATCATACAAAATATCGAAATTAAACTTTTATTTCCAAACACTCCAATTTTTTTGGATTCATACATTTTCCGTCTAGACACTTAATCCGAAACTCATGAAAAAATAGTTCAATCGCTGTTTAATATGTCGGAAAATTTTCTAAATTTAATATAGTGGAAAAACCTTCTCTACACACTGTTACTCGGAAAATTGCAATAACTTTTTTTATAGCGATAGAAATACGTATTGGAATCGTGAGTTTTCCGATGTGAGACATTTGTCAGATTTGTCAGGAAACTATCGAAGTTTGGAATGCTCACACGTTTTGACGTTTATCTTGAAGGAAAGAAGTGACGAATGTTCCGGAAAATTGTTTCTCTAGAGGAAAAGTTTCAACGAAATTTTTCTATACTCGCTGAGTTCTTGAATTATTTTTTGACGGCCTGAAATTTTTATAAACCTAGAGTGGTGCTCAAAGAATGTGTCAGAACTCTTGGGAAAAACCGTACAATTCAGGGAAAATTTCCTGATCCGAATCCGAAGGGTCCGAAAATTCACGTTGAATTAGACCCGCAATATTCATGTAAATCTAAGGCAAACATTTGGGGATGCAAAGTGACTTGGTGTCAGATTCTCACGATTTGCCGACGTCGCTCTCCAATTACAGAATCTGTTAGTTGTTTTCCGATAACGCATAATTGATTGATCGACGGCGTCATTATTCCCAGACAGCTCCTCGCGTTTTTAGAATCCATCAACGCCACGTTCATTTTCGATTCCGTACTTTTCTTCTGAATATCGAGTTTTCTTCGCATTGCTGAATATGAAGTGGTATTTTTACAGTGATAACTGAATTAATGACCGAATGATAAACCTACTCGCAAACGAGAAATATTATTTCAAATTCTCTCAAGAAATACTTGATTTAAATAATTAGTACTCAAAATTCTCAAGAATATTGAACAACAACCCAAAAATTTCCTTAGATTCCGAAAAACCTCAGCAAATCCAAAAAAACTCCATGTTTAAGTATTCGATGTTCAAATAAAATACAAGATTTTCAATTTCCACCGTTTCTGCAGCGAACAGCTTTATCGCGCTTTTATTTAGCCACCCCCAAAACGGTCTAACCCATCGATACGAAAGTTCAATGAATTTTAATTCGCCTGCACCCGAGCGCAATTCGTACAAAAACATCTTCCTCCTTCATGAACTTTCATTATTTTCGTCCGGGTTGAGAGCGCGAATAACTGAGCTCTCGATGTTATTCAAAGCCGAGGAGAAAAATCGGTCATCTCCGAATTTTTCAATACGAGCCATTTCTGGGTCCATGCTTTATCTTTATCGCCAATTCTAGCTCGGTTTTATCGTTCCTTTTATCTCCGTTTTCTACTCTTCGTGTTCGAGGAAATTTTCCGGAAAATTTCTAACACATTTCGAAGTTCTCGTACACAGTTGTGAAAATTCGGAAAATCCTGGGACTCTCAAGAAAGAAAAAAGTTGGACGGAATTTTAATAAATTTATTTTTGGGCATGGGATTTTTTTTGGGATATGAAATCAGTGACAATTTTATTGCGTTCATGTGATTTCATGCTAGAATTCGCAGGGTCTATAATTAAATTCAGCAAGATGTGTGCTTTGGACCTGTTGTTATTTGCTGTCATTGAGCGCGTTTCACGTGGGTAAACACGTTAGTATTGACTTGTGCTCATGTCCTAAATTATTAAAACAAAGCTTCAGTAGCATGGGATCGTTCGATTCTCGTGTTCAGAGCTACGAAAAAAGGATAATAGAGGTCAAAATGTGAAAAAATGTTGAAAATATCTAACTTATCGAAAATGAAAAACACAAATAAAATTCAGAATTCTTGAAAATCGTAAGTTTGAATTAGTGAACAGCAAAATTTAAAATCTGTTTGTAGAAGCATACGAAATTTTCTTTCAAAAAAGATGGCTTGAAAATTATCGAAATATAACAATTTGAAAAACGTATGAAAATGAATTTGGAGACGCGAGAAACCCAATAACTCCGAATTTTGAAAAAAAACATTTGTAACCGTATTTGCAATTCAAGTTATTATTCTATTATTATATATTATTTAGTTAGAATGTATTATTCTGTGGGAGGGTAGAATTTCGGATTGAAGTTAATTACTCTACTAAAATGACTGCGACAAAAATAACTCGAAATTACAGCTAAGAAAGTATGACTCCGCGAAATAATGCAGTATGAAGCATCGAAAAAATTGAAGCAAATTTGCGTTCGAGTAAAACCCTCGTTACTTGGTCCGCGTCTATTTCCTCATCATTCCAGCACTTGGCACGAGTAGCGAAGAGGAAACGCTTTTAATAAGTTGACTTAATAAGAGCCCGCAGCGCTATTTACCGAGATGGTTCTCGAAAACTGGAAAAATACAAGTTTAACTTCTCATCGCATTCCGCTATCGAATCAACTCCGAATCAACTTTCGATGAAAAAAATCGTCTGAATTAAACTGCTTCAAATTAGAAAAATAAACGTCTACCTCTCCAAAATTTATAATTTTCAAAGCCTTACGAACAAATCTCTGAAAACTCATCAATTTCTGACTTATTTTTAATTTCATAGAATTATTCATGGAGAATTATTTTCTTCAACAGTCATTCTTCCAAAAAGTCTGCACCGTCAGTCAAAAAAACGAAAACCAAAAAAATCTCCCAAACTAGCTCAAATCATCCAAAAGCTCCTTTTTTCGTAAAAATCTCTTCCAACTTCATTATCAGCCCAACGTTCACAAAACGACTCAAAAAATTAGACCATCTACCCTGTCATGAAAACGCGTTTTCCCCTGATAACGTCGAACCGGAAACGAGCAAGTCATACAATCAAATCGCCCTTCGCCGTACCTAAATGAGACCACTCGTTTTCCGAATGAATTGATAACGTCGCTTTTAACGCAAGAGTAATGACGTCGGGGCCGGGAAAAAAGGAGCGCAAATGAATTCGTTTAATCAACTTTTACCTCCCGAAAAATCGAGATTGATTACGCCCGAGAAACAAGACCGACGTTGACCCATAAATCTACATATATAAATTCGACGCGCGTGTGCCCGTTTCCCCCCCCCCCCCCCCTCCCCACCCAACAATTTTCTTTCCCAGCATTAACATTATCATTGGCCCTTTTCCAATTTCGCTGTCGCGCACGGAAATCAAGCACACGCGCCATCCCCAAACGCGCGCGACATTTTCGCGGCGTTAATTACGTCCGGCATGTGCGTTTTCGCGATTTTTCAAAATCGAAAATGGAATTCAGAAGTTTCCAAGTTTTGAATTTTTAAATATTTCAATTCATAAATTCCGATCTTCCCGAAATTTTTTAATTTTTCAACTTCCAAATGTCTGGACTTTCAGAGTAGTGATGTTTTTGTAAATTAATATTTTGCCTACATTTTTACCTGAGATTTGAGAATTTTCCCGATGTATTGAGGATTGGAAAAAATGCCTGATTCTCAGTTTTCCGTTCCCCTCCTGTGCATTGAAGCTTCATGTACTTTTGTTCTCGTAATCTCGCATTCCATTGTGCTACTCAGGGAACTTTGTGCCCCGAGTCGTAATGAATTCAATATGATATTCGAACTCCATCGCGAACCCTATTCTGACATTACTCAGTCTCATTCAATGGGATTTAATGTTCGAGAGCACGTACTGTTCCGATGCGAACTCGGTATATTTGTCACGTGAAATACTGCGTTCGTAAAACTCGATATCAAGAGCACATTACGCGTATAAATACACTAGGTGAAGAAACATTAATTCACGCCACATAAATAACACGGAAATAAACGAGACTCGCTCGGACCTTGGCATCTTTTTTATCTGCAACTTTTTCATCTTTCTTTCAATGTTTCAACAAGCTTGCTTTTCATATAATTTTCAAACACGATTTATATTTCTGCGTCAGAAAGTCAACATTGTAAAATCCGTAATAATTTAACCCCATTTATATTTTGGATAAAAAAATGTAAAAGAATTCGAAAATTTAATAGGTAGCTTGAATTCGGAAAAGAAAAGAATTTGCGAAAAATCGAAAATATTTTTTCAGAGTAGATTCGAATGATGATGACGTGATGATTTTGTTTATGTTGGGTTTATCTATTTTATGGGATGATTTCGATCTCATGATTCCTTAGGATTCGAATGCAAATTTGAACGTACTCTCCAGTAAGCAAATGTCAGTTTATGTGACATGACAACGTTTGACGTGACATGCTGGAGGATAACAACAGCTCTAATTGAAGCTTGTACTGTGCATTTCACCGCTGGATGTCAATTCAATTTTCCTCTGATCCAAAGGTCACAGTTCACCCAAACTGTGACGTTGGAAACATCTAACGATACCATGATATTTATTTTAGGTCAACATGTAGAGACAGCTCTAGATTGATGATTGTAATGATGAAAAAACGATGAGATTGATCGTTATCTTTCTCAAGAATTCATCCGAATAAATGAATGGAAATTCCGAACGCAAATACCCGCGACGCAATATTTTCAAGAGATTATTACTCTCAATCCCAACACTTCGAAAAATTCAACGATTAAAAAAGAATAAAATTCACAATTGTTGAACTTTATCGCCCCCCAAAATTTCCCGAGTTGAAACTTTTTTACCTTCTCATGTAATTATGTTGCATCGGAGTCAATTTACTGGCAAAATGAGAATGTGCAAGCAAAAGCAACACAGTGAGCGAAAAATTCGAATTTTTCCCGTCAAAAATTTAGATTGGCTGGGCACAAAGTTTTATAAACCACTATACAAAGTGATAGCTCCACATTTTTACTTTTTCTTTCGATACATTTCACCAAAATTAAGGTAGAAATGTGAATCAATACTTTCAGTTATAATTTTCGATACTCGGGATTCAAAATTAATGGTTCGTGTAATTATAACTTCGGTATCTTCGACCAAAAATACAAAGTTCCAGTAGATAACAATAATCTCGTAATAACTAAAAAAGAATCCAGGTGAAAAATTTTCCAATTAAATTCCCCTAACGGAGTTGATGAACATTTTCGCCCGAAGATTGAAGATCGTATCGAAGTCATAAAGCCCTATAGAATTGAACTTATGGAATCCTGCAAAGTACTTGACAGGTCGTGAACTATTAAATCTGCAATAGAAGGGATGATCGTAATCATAACTTCCGCCATTTTCCTGTCGATTCAATTTGCGCGATGCAGAATCAAATTACTCGCTGAACTGAAATTGCTCTTGAGGAACACAGTTTTTTTAAATATATATTCCAAAAAACATACTAATATCGGATGAATAATTCAATAAAGTCCTACCTAGCAAAAATTTTCCGGTATATATGTATTAGAGATTTAATTGTAAAAAAAGGTTAATTATTAAGTTAATGTAATTATTGATGTCTTTTCGATTTGTAACGGTGAATGTTACATACGATCTATTTCTAGTCTATTAAATTATCGTATCACTGAAAAAAAAATCCGCCTGACGAGGTACTTTTACTCCCTATTAATAAAATATTAAGATATTGATCTTTTCTAACCGGGGAATTGGGCGTTTTGGTCTCTTACCTTCATTTGAAGTAATGTGCATTATCTTCTGGTAGAAATTGAGTCCTCGACACGATTGTTGATGAATCTGTAGAAAGAAATAAATTATGTTTAATATAAAATTTGAGAATAATTTTTGTATAATTGGGAAATATTTTCCAACCTAACGTGACCTGAAGTTTTTGGATAAAATCGTGTGGAATGTCTTCGAAATTTTTCGAAATTCCAAGTGTATTTTGACTTGTAAAAAGTGAACTGTTAACCATTTTTCCGTTCATTTTGTTTATTAATTAGATAATTCGATTATTATTTTTCTATATCCATAACTTCCTACAAATTTACCAAAAAACGTCCAAGAACACGAATGAAACTCTTCTGAATTCTTAGTTATTCTTATATTTTACAAATTCCGTTAATCATTTATTTGCCATCATTAATCATTCATGTCAACATTAACAAAAATATATCTAAAATACAGGCGATATATCATAAAGGAAAATAGATATAAAAATACATATCAGGAGAATATAAACCACTCATAATTAATTATATATTTTTTGTCCCCAGATTATGGACCTGAAAAGTTGACCCCAAACCATACAAAAAACCCCATAAAAATGCACGTCGTACACCGCAACTCCTCATCCAACCGGTACCAAAATTCCGTATTGCCCCCCCTGAACCATGACGTTGTGGAGCAGCGCGATGTTGGCTCCCACGCGTTCAAGGTCGAGCACGGGATCAAGGTCGAACTGGCATGTACGTCTACTACCCGGCAGAGGAACTCCTCCAGATTTATGAAACACCTCTGCACGAAAACCTACTGAGCTCAGTGCGACGATTTTCCGACCAGTGGCGTAACAAGCCCGGAAAATCGAGGAAAACTCGAGGTCGAAAAGGGAGGAAAAGTGGAAATTCGAAGAAGAAAGTAAAGGGGAAAACAGAGGAAATGCAACACGCCAGGAGCTTGGACGAGGGTGGCTACAACCCCTTGAAGGACTTGGTGCACGCGAATCTCAACGAGCCGCTGAAACAGCACAACAACAATGTCGTCAAGCTCGTGCAAACTGGTGAGCTTCGATGATTTTTGAAGAGATTAGGATTTCGCGAGATTGTTGGAGTCGGTTATGAAAAATTTTTCGACTGCCGAAACATAGGGACTGAAAACGAGTGTTTTTTTCTGTTTTTGCAGATTATTGCAATTTGAAATGAGAAGTGCTTTTCGAAATGATAAACAAAGTGCTCTATGAATAATTATTTCGTAAAGGTTTTTTTGACAATTCTTTTCACGAATTTTCATTGACAATTTGATCATTGCCTTTGAATTGACAATTTTTGGGAGAATTTCCCGAAGTGTTCAGAGTGCCTCCATTTCAATTTTTCGTACTTTATAACCCGAATTTTGGGTGATAAAACACTAAAGCGTACAATCTATACGTTAAGTCCTACGCGTCTCATTCTTACACCCTCCACAATCCCATAACGTCAAACTTGGAAGCTTTTTTATGTCTTTTCTACACGATATTCACATGACTCGAATTATATCCTATATTCTCGAAAACACTTTGGAAATTACTTCAATTTTATCAAGATCGATGTCTCTACAAGGTTTCATCAAATCTAAATAAAAAAGTGGAAAAAAGTCGATTGAATAAAAACAAATGACTGTTTTTTTGACATTTACCGTACGTGATCAATCATGTAATACCATTATGGCTCGTTAAGTATGATCCATCTATAAACTCGGTCACTTATACGTTTTTCCATAAAAAGTGATTAATAGCACCCCTGTAGTTCAATTGGATTTCCCATTCCTAGAACTTTTGGGTCGTGTAGATAAAAGGGAAATTAAAAATGCTCTCCTCTGGAGTGGAATAGCACTTTTTTCAGTGGTACGTAGAAAAATGAGAACAAGAATGCATTCTGAAAATGTAATTCGAGGTAATTATCTATTCAAGTTGGAAAAGGTTCATTTACAGCGAAAGAAGGATAAAATTAACATCTTATTATCATTGATATTATAAATTAAGTATTCCCCTAAAATCATGAGCAATGTTGATATTTTTCGTTTTTCCTCCACAAAGTTCATTTTTCAACTCACATTTGCCGACTCCAAGACAGAACTGATCATTTTCGTACCCTCTTTTTCCGATCAATTTGGAGAGACAAAGAATAACATTGACCTTCAGTGATCAAAGGGACTGGAAAAAAACAAGGTCAAAAAAATTATCGCATTAGAAAGGGCCAACTCCATCAAGGGCTCACCGAAGGGTGAAATCCGGGAAAGTGTAACTGTGATTGTAAGTGGCTAAGATTAATGACCCCGACAGAAAATCAGATCCGATTTATTCCATCCATTACGTACTTGTATCGTCAATTTTATAGAGGTGGAGAATGATATGGAAAAACTCAGCTGGTATAGAGATTTTGAACTTGAACAGAGCTGAAGCAATTGAAGCAATGGTAATTGTACAAGAATTTTACCATATTCTATTGTTATTTGAATGGACCTACAATAAAAATTCGAAAAAATTCGAAAAATGTCGTGGTTCAAGGATTGAAATTATCAAAATGAATGTCTACTGATTGTTTACAACCTACGAAGATTATAGAAGTTCTAAATTAGTGAAAAATACAAATATGTGATCTAATTTTTAAATTATGACATAAAAATTAATATTGTGCCATATTTTTGCATTTGGCTCTGTTCATGCCGACAGATCAACTTTAAGACATCGACACCCCCGGCATTTATGCCACATAGACCTACCCTTT
>JAPYZK010005461.1:0-16446 GCA_030522785.1 Platygaster equestris
TTGGGGGTGCAGTGAGAAAAGGAATTTATTTGACTTTAGGTAGATGAGCAAGGAGGATCATGGACCAAGGATCACATTATATCATATTCTATGGGTCCTTGGTCCTTAGTGTCTTCTTTGGGCTATAGTAGAAAAAGGGTCGTTATTTGGTTAACTTCCGAAGAATCCGTCACTTTGGGTAGATAACCAAGGAAGATCATGGATCATAATAAATGATGTTTTATGTGTCCTTAGTATCTATTTTGAGCTATAGTAAAAAAAGAAAGTTTTTTGGTTGATTTTTGGAGAATTTGTAATGTTGTGGGTAGATCAGCAAGGAAGATCATGGATCATGGATCATATGGAATGATATTCTGTGAGTCCTAAGTACATTATTATTGTGCAAAAAGACACTTTTTTAGTTGATTTTCAAATACTTTGTGACTTTAGGTAGATAAACAAGGTGGGTCATGGATCATGGATCATGTACCATGTTATATTTATGATATTTTAGTGGTTTTTAGTGAATCTTTTGGATTATGGTAGAAAGAGGATCTTTTTTTGGGTAATTTTTGCTAAATTTGTGGATTTTGGTAGATAAGCTAGGAGGATTATGGATCATGGATCATGGATCATATTATATGATATTCTGTGTCTTTAGTCTCTGCTTTGGGCTATAGTTGATAAGAATAGTTTTCTGGTTGATTTTTGGAGAATTCATGATGTTTTGGGTAGAGGATCATGGATCATATCAAATTATATTCTGTGTCCTTAGTGTCGTCCCTTTTAAGCCATAATAACAAAGACCAGTACACCTCCAAATTGCCTTCAAGTCTAAACCAAGCTGTGATTGGCGAAAAATGTGAAACTTAAGGTGTCACTAAAATTCAAAAAACTTGACAGGAAGTCGAAAATGCAGCAATTATTCTAAATCTAGGTTAGGTTAGGTGAGAAACGATGTACTTCCGTAATTAACTCGAATCTTATGATACTTAAAGAAACATCGAACATTTTATTCTCTCCCAGAGAAAACGAGAGTGGAGAAATTTCGTAACGTTCCCCAAATTCCCATAGGCCGAACACCTTGACTTTACACTTTACTTCTCTGCAGTCACTGACCCTGATTTATGACGAAGAATGAAAAGGAAAATCTTCGATCGATTCTATTGTGACCCAAAAAGCCAGTGCATGCTCTCTCTCTCTCTCTCTCTCTCTCGCGGAACGACCGATCTAATGAGAGAGAAAAGGACAGTTGCGTAGTTGCCCATCCCTTATCCCTACAAAAAACCGTGAGAAATTTCGTCGACTCAGCGAATGAAATTGCATTTTTCGAGGATCGAAAAATTTTTTGAAACAATTTTTGAGTTCTTTTCTGAATTTTCATAAAATTTCGGAACATTTAAAACTCTCTGAAATTTGTATTTAAATTATTTCAAATTATAAATAATAAATGAATTTATTTTTTCAAAATTCCTTGAAAATTAAAAAAAAAAAAAACGAAATACGTACAAAATTCCAAAAAAACAGAATATTCCGAAAAATTTTTTTGGTCTATTTTTGAATTCTTCTTGATTTTTCTGAATTTTCGTTAAATTTCGGAACATTTAAAACTCTTCGAAATGTGTATTAAAATTTTATCTAAAAAGATGAATAATGAATAAATTCATTTTTTCAAAATTTCTTAAAAATAAAGAAAAAAAAAAGAAATACTTACGAAATTGCAAAAAAACGGAATATTCCGACAATTGTGTTTTAATCAATTTTTGAATTCTTTTCGATTTTTCTGAATTTTCGTTAAATTTCGGAACATTCGAAACTCTTCGAAATTTGTATTTAAATTATTTTGAATGATTAATAATGGATAAATTTAATTTTTTTAAATTCTTTGAAAATTAAAAAAACGGAATACTTACGAAATGCCAAAAAAACAAAATATTCCGAAAAATTTTGTTAGATCAATTTTTGAACTCTTTTCGATTTTTCTGAATTTTCGTGAAATTTCGGAACATTTGAAACTTTTTGAAATTTGTATTTAAATTATTTCAAATTATGAATAATAAATGAATTTAATTTTTCGAAATTCCTCAAAAATTGAAGAAAACGAAATACTTACGAAATTCCAAAAACACAGAATATTCCGAAAAAATTTGTTTGAATCAATTTTTGAGTTCTTCTCGATTTTCATGAATTTTCGTAAAATTTCGAAACATTTGAAACTCTTTGAAATTTGTGTTTAAATTATTTCAAATTATGAATAATTAATGAATTTAATTTTTCGAAATTCCTCAAAAATTGAATAAAAACGAAATACTTACGAAATTCCAAAAAAACAAAATATTCTGAAATTTCTTTTGGATCAATTTTTGAATTCTTTTCGATTTTTCTGAATTTTCGTATTTGAAACTATTCGAAATTTGTGTTTGAATTATTTCAAATTATGAATAATGAATAAATTTGATTTTTCAAAATCCCTTGATCATTAAATAAAAAATGTGTGAATTCTTTTCGATTTTTCTGAATTTTCGTATTTGAAACTCTTTGAAATTTGTGTTTGAATTATTTCAGATTATGAATAATGAATAAATTTGATTTTCCAAAATCCCTTGATCATTAAATAAAAAACGAAATACTTGCGAAATTCCAAACAAACAGAATATTCCGAAAATTTTTTTGGATCAATTTTTGAACTCTCCGATTTTTCTGAATTTTCGTAAAATTTCGAAACATCCACAACCCTTCGGAATTTGTATTTAAATTTTATCTAAAATTATGAATAACGAATAAATTCAATTTTTCAAAATTCCTTAAAAAAACAAACAAACAAACGAAATACTCACGGAATTCCAAAAAAAAAAAATCCCAAAAATTCACCAAAAAGTTTACGAAATATTAACCTAAGTACTAAATTTTGGAAAATTTCCAAAAATGTCTAGTTATTCCAAAAATTGGAAAATTGTGAACCAAAAAAGTTTGTCTTCTTAAAAAAATTCCTTTAGACAACCCCCCCCCCCCCCCCCAAAAAAAAAAAAGGATCTTCTTTATGGTATGCTACCAAACCAAGTTTCGTTCTTGATATAACTGTTCCCGGAGTTTCCCTATCCCCTGGTTGATCTAGCCGGACAAAGAACATTCTTCTCGCGCGGACTCGAAAACACTGACACACAGTTCGTTCGTTCGTTCGTGTGGCTCAACGCCACAATAATGCTCATCCGTTTTTTGTATCCTCTCGATTCCTGATTTTTGTACGATCGTATTTTTTTGCATCGTAATATTTGACTGTAATAATAATTATGATGTCTTAATTCTCACAATTCATGGTTCAAAATGCTCATAAACTCGATAGATCACGTTCCTTTTCAAAAATCAAGGCAACATTTGTTTTTTTTTTCTTTGGAAAAACGAAACAAATAAGTCAGATTCAGAGTTTGGGATCATATGATCCATGATCTAAATTGCTCATACGATTTTATTGATATATTACGCCCGGAAATGTTTGTTTTCGATTTCGAAGGAATAAAAAATTATCGGGTCCTTCGAGCCGGATTTCTAAAAATTTATCTGGTCCTCCGAGCCGGATTTTTTAGAGTATTGGTCCTTCGAGCCGGATTCACAGTTCAATTTAAACCAAAACTGTACACATTCAGAGTCCTAAAATTTATCTGGTCCTTCGAGCCAGATTTTTTAGTGTATTGGTCCTTAGAGCCGGATTCACAGTTCAATTTCAACCAAATTTGTACATATTCAGAGTCCTGAAATTTAACTGGTCCTTTGAGCCGGATTACAGTTTAATTTCAACCGAATTTGTACATATACAGAGTCCTAAAATTTACCTAAATAATGCTCATTCGTTTTTTGTATTCTCTCGATTCCTGATTTTTGTATGATCGTATTTTCTTTGCATCGTAATAGTTGGCTGTAATAATGATTATGATGTCAGAATTCTCACAATCCATGGTTCAAAATGCTCATAAACTTGATAGATCAGGATCCTTTGCAAAAGTCAAGGCAAAATTTGTGTTTTTTTTTCTTTGGAAAAACGAAAAAATGAGTCAGATTCAGAGTTTGGGATCATATGATCCATGATTCACATTTCTCATACGATTTTATTGATATATTACGCCCGGAAATGTTTGTTTTCGATTTCGAAGTAATAAAAATTTATCGGGTCCTTCGAGCCGGATTTTTGAGTGTATTGGTCCTTCGAGCAGGATGGACAGTTCAATTGTACCCAAATTCGTACATATTCATAATCCTAAAATTTATCTGGTCCTTCGAGCCGAGTTTTTGAGTGTATTGGTCCTTCTAAAAATTTATCTGGTCCTTCGAGCCGCATTTTTGAGTGTATTGGTCCTTCGAGCCGGATTCACAGTTTAATTTCAAGCAAATTTGTATATATTCAGAGTCCTAAAATTCATCTGGTCCTTCGAGCCGGATTTTTGAGTGTATTGGTCTTTCGAGCCGGATTCACAGTACAATTCCAACCAAATTTGTTCACAATCAGATCGAAATGAGAAATTTATTTTTTCTCAATCTAAATTAATTTTTTACATACTCGTAGCTCAATTTTGACCCAATTTATCTCGAAAATCTCATTTTGTTCAAAAAATCGAAAATTCGTGCTTGCAAAGTTTTGAAGCTCTCGCAAGTCTTAGAAAGTTGATAGAAGTCACTTTTTTTATGTGTTCGAGGGTTAATAATATCGGTTTTCACGATCTGTTCTTTGTTTCCATGAAATTGCTATGGTTACGCAGCGCAATATAAATACTCCATTCACGTTTTCTGGCATTTCCTGCAGTCGCCGAACCCCCTATAATTTCAGGTCGGCCTTCGTTTGTGCATTTGCCATATAATATGGAAACGCTCCGCGAGCATAGTGTAATGAAATTTTTTCCCGAAGAATTTCCGTCCGAAAAATCGTGAAATTCCGATTCCAACACAATTTTCAGCCAATCAGATGCCAATTCGACTTCAACTCTGATCCAATCAGAACACAGTTTTAATCCTGTTCCATTGTACATTCGAACACAATTTTAATCTAAATTTAATCCCTACTCAATCTCTACACAATTTTGAACCAATCACATTCCAATTCTAGCTTAATTCCCACAAAACTTTGACCCAATCACAACCCAATTTCAACTCAATCGAAATAACAAAAATATTGCAAATATCAAAACATTTCCTGTACCGCGAATAAAAAGAAAGAATAAATGCTACACTGGGTATCGCTTCGAGCGTGTCAGAATTTCACGAGGAGAAAACTCCAGTTGTTTTTTGCTCTACGAATCAACTTTTTTCCCGCGCGAAGAGAAAATTTTATTATTCCTCGTTAATCGCAGAAATGAATTGACCCGAACGAAAAAAAAAACATCGTAAATTCTTTCACGATCATCGAAAATCACGTAACAGCTGATTCATCAGCGAGATAATGATTAGTATGCGTGATTCATTCATTCGTCACCGATTTCACGAATATTCATTTCCACAACGGTCTCGTTCACGATTTTTTCATTCGAAATGACCGTGACATCGAAAAGTACGATGTCTGCCAATTTTTGCGAAATCTGTGACACCGTACGAAATAAAATTGCATTTTTATCCCTTGGGCATGTATACGAATAAAAATATTTGAACGAGTACAAATTGATCGAAAATCATTGGGGCAATTTGAAACGGGACATTTAAATGATGGGATGAAAGAATTCTTTGATGGAGTAAAATTTCTCGAAGAAACAGAGAAATAACATACGAAGCGTGCCAGATAGATAAGGAAGGTAAACACTCCACCTTGCCTATCTACTTTTTTAACCAGGCGGATCGACGATAAGATTGGGAATTCGGGCAGATTTGGTTTTTTGGGACTTTACCGCGAAACTTGGGATTTTTCACGGTCCGCCTGGGCGGGGACACGAGATCCTCGAGATTTACGATCTATTTGACCACATATTTTGCGATGTTATCGACTTTTCCGATTATTTTTGATTTTTCACAATTTTAATTTCAATTACTTTCATCTTTTTTCAACGAGCTATTTTTAACTTTCAATTTTGTTTCTATTCATGAGAAATAAATACAAAAATTTTCGATTCTTACACTCGAAACTCGATTTTTCGTTCCTTTTTCGCCCTCGTGTAATTACGAAAATCATTATCACACTAGTTGGGTAAGGTCATTTTCCCGAGTGCTCATCGCTTTTTTATTACTGGGGCATTTACCTCGCTTCCGGTAACTACTATAAGTTTCGGGCCACTGATCTTGAACGAAAACCTCGAAGTGAAAGAGTCAACGGACGTTGCGCTCTGTTACGGGGATTTTTTTCCGAAGAGGAATAAAACTGTGAATTGGAAGAAAACGTAAATTTTGGATTGGGATGACTTGGACCGAGAGTTGACTGTACTTGAGAGACTTTTATCGAGAGTTGAGTGGATTTAGAGAATTTAAATCGGAAGTTAACTGTATTGAAGGACTGGAATCGAGGATTGACTGTATTTAAAGGACTGGAATCGGGAGTTTACTGTTGTTTAGGTACTTAGAGATGTTAATTACTGTATTTGAAGGACTTTGATTGAGAGGTGACTGTATTAAAAAGACATAAATCGAGACTTAATTTACGGGGATTTTTTTCCGAAGAGGAATAAAACTGTGAATTGGAAGAAAACGTAGATTTTGGATTGGGATGACTTGGACCGAGAGTTGACTGTACTTGAGGGACTTTTATCGAGAGTTGAGTGGATTTAGATAATTTAAATTGGGATTTACATGTATCTAAAGGACTGGAATAGAGGGTCAACTGTATGGAAAGGACTGGAATCGAGAGTCAACTGTATTCAAAGGACTGGAATTGAGAGTTGAATGTTGTTTAGGTACTTAGAGAGGTAGATTACTGTATTTGAAGGACTTTTATTGACAGGTGACTGTATGAAAAGGACATAAATTGAGAGTCAAATTACGGGTTTTTTTTGAAGAGGAAGAATATTGTTGTTAGGAAGGAGAAGGCGTAAATTTTGGATTGGGATGTCTTGGACCGAGAGTTGACTGTACTTGAGGGACTTTTATCGGGAGTTGAGTGGATTCAGAGAATTTCAATCGGGAGTTAACTGTATTTGAAGGACATGAATCGAGGGTTAATTGTAATGAAAGGACAGGAATCGGGAGTTGACTCTATGTAAAGGACTGGAATCGAGAGTTGACTAGTGTTTAGGTACTTAGAGGGGTAGATTACTGTATTTGAAGGACTTTGATTAAGAGGTGACTGTATGAAGCGGACACAAATTGAAAGTTAACTGTATTAAGATAATAAATATCGAGAAAAAAAGGCTTGAAAAAAACCGTCACAAAACCGTCACAGATGTGACGATTTTCATTTCCGAAAATTTTCGGCTAATTTTCCGAAGAATCTTGTTGATTTAACATTGTTTCTTCTATAAAATGATGGCGCAATGATAAAAAAGTCGAAAAATCGAGAAAAAAAGGCATGAAAAGCATACACATACATCGTAAATTCGCCCTATAAAAGTACCTAAATCGTGATTTCTGATTCAGGTACTTGAATCGAAAGTCCACTGTATTTCAAGTACTTTTATCGGAAATTAACGGATTTCGAAGGACTTTGATTGGAATTTAACTGTATTTGAAGTACTTTCTCGATCATATTAGGTCAAATTTACCGAAAACAGCGCTTATAAGCACGACGCGAGAAGGGTCGTGGTCGGTTAATTTAGGGTCGTGCCTCTCGTTGATCTCTGACCCTAAAAATTCAATTCGAATCTCGTGGCTGAATCATTCATTCACGTATCTCCGGACTACTTCCCATTCTTAACGAGCGAATCAGGCTTACAATTAGATGAATCTTCCGTTGACGAGAGAAATTTTAGATCGCTGTGAAAAAATTTTTTTCTGTCTATTGTATCGAAAATTAAGAGGACACGGGAGAAATTTTAGATTTTTCCAATATTCCGAAAGATATTCCACGGGCTTAAGATTTTTAGAACTGAAAATTTTAAGTCTTTTGAAAACTTTTCGAAAGGTTCAAAAAATTTGAAACCATAAAATTCAGGATCAAATCTGACATTTTTGTCCTGGTTTCATACATCGAAAATTAAGAGGGTGCAGCAGATATTAAAAATTTCCCCAATATTTTGAAAAATCTGTCACATCTTCCTACAATTGTTGTAATAACAAATTTGGAGTTACTGACAGGTTTTCGGAATGTGAAAAAATGTCGAGATAAGATTAAGGATCGAACCCAAACTTTTTTGTCTCGTTCTAAAAATCGGAAATTAAGAGGACACAGCAGAAAATTTCGAAAAATATGGCTCCAATTCTTGAAATTTCCCAAATTAAAAATTGGAATTCCCCAAAAACTGTTCGAAATATCTAAAAAAAATTACAACATTCATTAACTTTACGTAAATATAAATTTTCAAAATCGAGGCCTACAAAAACGGATAAGAAAATAACACCCCGCGTGTGTAAAATTCGTGCTCTCGGCAGTTCGCCCTGCAGCGATCAAATCTGACGTTGACTTTCTCGGTCAACCCGAGTTTCAAGCCTCGTTCGCGTCATCGATTCCATTCAGGCTTTTTCTCGTGCGCCACTCTCCGTTTCTTCGGCGCAATTAATTTCTCATTACGTCATTGTTGCGTTCCATATTTGCAATGTTGTTTACAACACGATGAGCGCCCTTGTTAACTACATTTGAATATTTATCCCGAGGACTATTTGTTTACGTCTCGTAATGGTCCTTCGAGCCGGATTTCGATACACCATAAATGTCTCTGGTCCTTCGAGCCGGATTTCGATACACCATAAATTTCTCTGGTCCTTCGAGCCGGATGTCAGTACTCTATATACACCCCAAAATGTGTATTTCCCAAATTTCCCCCGCAAAAATCAGTTACTTGTCCATTTTTCGTAAAAAAAGGTGCACCGGACTATTATTTCAACTCAGAAACCGAGATGAAATGTGCAGTCGCGGATGTCGGGTATCCCATTTCGAGCGGGAATTAACGGTACGGGAAACGCTTCATTTTTCCAGGGAAGTCGTGAAGAACCGATCGTGTTCACGAGCGCAGAAACGTTGGTCGGTCAGGTCGAGTCACGCTCGATCCGTTTGGTGGATGGACCGAGTCCTGTGGAAGGACGCCTGCAACTCCTGCACCAAGGAGAGTGGCGGTCCGTGTGCACGAACTCGAGGAAGTGAGTCGGAAATAATTGTTAATGAATTATGAATCAATTTATTGACTTGAAAAAACTAAAACTACAGTTGATTATTGATTCATGATCAAAAATAATCGTTAAGGAATTTTGGTTCGATGATTTTCGAATGACTGTGGAAATATGTAGTCACAGATATCCGGCTCGAAGGACCAGTTGAGTTCTTCAGGGCCGGATTGGGGCAAATTGTTGAAAAAGAGCAACTTTTATCGAAATTTCTAGCTGGACACGTGCAGATTTAGAAATCGCGTGTCGAGCCCTTGGCTGGCAAGGGGGAAAATGGTGGAATTGGATCGACAGGCAATGGCCCGCAAAACCTCGTTTGCTTTTTGAGCAGCCGAAATGTCGAGGGAACGAATTTTCCCTTCAAGACTGCCAAAACTGGGGGCAGAAGCAGCTGGGTTCCGGTGTCTGTGGTAAGTCTAGAAAAATCTAAAAATACGAAATTCTAATCGTTACGTAATTTTATGTACGTTTTGACACATTTATGTGTGTTTTTTCGAAACATTTGTGGTGTTCAAACACATTTATGTGTGTTGTTTTGACACATTTGGGCCGTTTAGACAATTTATGACATGTTGAGACACATTTGTGTGTGTTTTAACACATGAATGCGTTATTTTGACAGATTTGTGGTGTTTATGTCATTTGTGTGCGGCTTCAACACATTTTTATCGTCTAGACGAACCTATGTGTGTTTTTTTACACGTATGTCGGGTTCAATCACATTTATGTATGGTTTGACACATTTATGTGTGGTTTTTCGCCATATTTATAGTGTTTCAACACATTTATGTATGTCTCAACCCATTTTCGTACGTTTTAAAACATCCAATGGATTTCAAACCCGAACTTTCCATCTATTTTTCACAGATTACCATCCAGATTTAGGCATTTCATGTTCACCCTTCCACGACGGTGCGGGACCAGCGATAAAACATTGGAGGGGCATAAGATTTGACGGAGCTTTATATGACAGTCCTCTGACCCAAGAAAACACTTTGTATATTCGACGTTCCAGGTCCATTCTTCGATACGTCACCATCAAGTAAGTAAATAACGCCATATCTATGCTTTTTCCCCGAAAATTTGTCCAATAACAACTTCAGGAAATTTGAAAACAATTTCTCGAGAGCCCAGTATCACCGACTATTAATCTAGATCACAATCGCGTTGCAGGGTCGAAAACCCCGTTAAACCTCGGTATCAATTTCCTTGAGTGCGTTGCGAGCAAATTCATTGTGTATGTGATACGAGCGTTGTTATGATAATTAATAAAACAGCTCTTTGTACAACCTCCGCAAACGTTTCTCAGGATTAAATGCCGTTTTCGCGGGAGAGGAGTGTCGGGAAGAATTTTTTCAACACCTGACGGAGTCGTGATGGGTTTATTACGGGATTTTTGTTTAGATTCATGTGTGTTATTTTGATGAGTTTGTAGTGTTGAGAGACATGTATGTGTGTTATTTTGATATATTTAGGGTGTTGGAAGACATTTTGGAGGCGCATCCACACATTTGTCGTGTCAATACACGTGTATGTGTGTTGATTGACACATTTGTGGTGTTTAGACACATGTTCATGTGTTAGGTTGACACATTTGTGGTGTTGGAAGACATCAGTGTGTTAATTCATCACATTTGTGGTGTTTTTACATATTTATGTGTGGTGTGTCAACACATTTATGGCATTGGGACACATTTGTATATAAAATACATCAACGTGTCATTTTGACACATTTATGGTCTGTAAACACAGTAGTGTATGATCTAACACATTTAGATGTGTATTTCTCTAAAATCCAGTCACCCTCTTCAATTTTTATATAAAAACTAGATGTCTATGTCTTCTAAAATATAACGTAACTTATAATATATCACATATCTGTCACATACATATATTATACCTATTCATTTCAAATTTCTGCAGAAACGCAGGCACTGGCCGCGAATTCAACGCCAGCTCCGCATTACACGTCGAAGGCGTCCCCCCAAGAATAGAATCTCTCTCCGTCATAAATTCCGCTTTCACGGGAATGAACGTTACGATTCCCAACGCGCCAGTGGTCATAAAAAACTGCACCATCCAAGGAAACAGAGGTAGTTCAAATTTCCCAGTCCTTCCACCTCAAGAGCACGTATACAGTAGAACCTCTCATTTTGTCTTTCTCTTCTATATAATTTCTGTCCTCTAATCCTATCGTCAGCTCATTGTTCCGCACTTAATTTTTTGACTCTGCCATTTAAGGTTATGGGATCTACGTGAACAGCTCGACAGGCATGACCCACGTGGACAACTGCGAGATCGTCGACAACGACGCAGACGGGATAAAATACGTCCATCACGACGAACGACCGGACGACAAGGTCGACCGGTCGCACGTTTTTGACCTCTGCACTTTTCCCACGACGGCTAGTCAGACGTTTCCGATTACTATATCTATGGAACAGAGCTCGTACGCACCGAACGCGAAATCTTGCCCTCAGGTGAGTGCGATTTTTAGGTTATTTGTGTGTTGTTTTCAGAGTTTTGGAGTTTTAAGGGATTTGTGTGTGGTGTTTTGACACGTTTGTGGTATTTGGAGACGTGGATGTGTCATTTAGACACTATTATGTGGGTGGGACATATTTGTGTGTGGTTATGGGACACATTTGTGGTGTTTGAACACATTTATGTATATCTTAACACATGTATGTGATATTGGACGCATTTATGTGTGACTGAACACGTTTGTAGCGTTTGGAGACATGAATTCGTCATTGAGACACTATTATGCGGGTGAGGCACATTTATGTGTCGTGTTTGGACACATTTGTAGTGTTTAAATACATTTATGTGGTATTTGACACATTTATGTGTGACGGAACACATTTTTGACACGTTTGTAGTGTTGAGAGACATGAATTCGTCATGTAAACACTATTATGTGAGTAAGATACATTCATGTGTAGTGTTTTGACATACTTCTGGTGTTTGAATACATTTGTGAGTTTTTTAACATATTGATGAGGTCTTAAACACATTTACATGTGATGAAGCACATTTTTGACACGTTTTCCGTGTTTCGAGACATAAAAGTGTCATTTAGACACTATTATGTAGGTGGGACACATTTATGTATGGTGTTCGGACACATTTGTGGTATATGAACACATTTATCAACACAATTATGTGTTGTCCAACACATTTGCGTGTTATTTTGACACATTTGTGGCGTTCAGACACATTTATGTGTGTTGTTGGAACACATATGAGGCGTATTAACACATTTATGTGTGGTTCAACACATTTGTATGTAACTGTAATACATTTGTAACATTCAGACACATATATATATGTCATTTTGACGCATTTGAGGCGTTTAGACACATTTATGTGTGGCGTTAGGACACATTAGTGCTGGCTTAACACATTTATATAGTATTGTACACACTTATGTGTGAATGAACACATTTTTGACACATTTGTAGTATTTGGAGACATAAATTCGTCATCTAGACACTATTATGCAGGTAAGATACATTTATGTGTGGTGTTTTGACATATTTCTGGTGTTTCACATTTGTGAGTTTTTTAACTCACATATTTATGTGGTCTCAGACACATTTATGTGTGACGAAACATATTTTTGACACGTTTGTAGTGTTTCGAGACATAAATGTGTCATTCAGACACTATTGCGTGGGTGAGACACATTTATGTCCTGTTTTGGGACACATATGTGGTGTATTAACACATTCATGTGTGGTTCAACATATTTGTATGTCATTTTAACACATTTGTAACGTTCAGGCACATTTATATGTGTTATTTCGATGCATTTGTGGCTTTCGGACACATTTATGTGTGTTTTCTCGGCAAATTTGTTGTCTTGAAGACATTCATGTATTTCTGGAACATACTACTGTCGTACGTACACATTTATGTTTCGTTTCTCGACACATTCATGGAATTCAGACACATTTGGTGTGTTCAGACACATTCCAATACCCTCTTTATTCCCATCCATCCACCCTCGAAAAAAATCCCCATTCTCACTCAACTCCCCTCTTCTAGCTCATCTTCACGCGACCCGGCCACAAACTGACCCTCCACTTCCTCGAAATGAAATCCGTGAAAAACGACACCGCCACCGTCGAGCTCTACGACGGCCACAACAGGGCCGACAAGCTCCTCGCCAGGATCAAGGTCCGCAATGGCACCTTGCCCCAGAGCGTCACCACCACGAGGGAGAACCTCTACATGCGCTTCAAAGCCCAGCCACGCTCCAAGGTCATCGTCTTCGTGAGACTGACCTCGGGGTATTCCAAAAGCCTCGACCTCAACGTCACCGGGAGCAACGTCGCCAACAACAACGGCCGCGGCATCGCCGCCGAGAACCTGAGATCCGCCGTCCGCATCCACGACACCTCCGTGTCCAACAACAACCACGTAGCCGGGGTCCACGTCCTGGGGGGCGTCATGGACGTCAACATCACCGGGAGTCGGATCGCGTTCAACCAGGGCGACGGGGTCAACGTCACGGTGACGGGGGGGAACAGGAACGTGTCCAGGAGTAGCATCTCTTCGAACCGAGGTTAGGATCATCGCATTCTTTGGGGGGTCATTGCTGCACTAGTTGGGGAACACGCTGTTTTGTCCACAGGTTATGGTTTCGCCGTTTGGCTGAACGACAGCAGCGCTACTCCTTATATCCGGGCTAACCAGAGCACTGTGGTCGAGTATTCTGAGGTCTTCCGGAACAGGAACGTCGGCATCCTCGTGGGGAACTCCACGGGTGACTCGTACGTGAACATCACTGGGAACTGGTTCAACAGCAGCATGGAGACCGCTATTCAGGTTGAGTCTAGTTGGAGCAAGGACAGGGCGTCTTCCCTTAAGCTCCAGATCGGGTACAACCGGTTCATCAGCAACTCGAAACTTGGGGTTAAACTCAAACCAGCGCTGAACATGGAAGGGAGCATTGAGTACAACCTTTTCCAGGGGCATACGTACGGGGGGATACTGATTAAGAATGACCTGGACGAAGAGATGGACGTTTTCCCGGTGGACATTGTCATTCAGCACAATGAGTTCTATGACAATCGGGGGTTCTTTGTTGTCAGTGTTGGGCTGTCGCCGTATAGCGACGTTCAGAGGATTCTGTTCACGAGGAACTTTTTGAGGAACAACAGGGTCAGGGAGCCTTTCGATAACGACTTGCAGAGCTCGAGACTGGTCCCCAGGTCGAGGGTCGCTGCTGTGCTGGTGGTTTCTTCGAGCAATGTGGTTGTTTTTAGGAATATTCTGGATAATAGGGAGTCTAAGTACGAGATCGGGTCGCATTTGGAGGACCAGAGCAAGGTCATTAACTGCACTTACAATTGGTTGGGGTTCAGGGAAGAGATGAAGATCTACGAGAGGTTGTTTCATAGGTGAGTTTAAGGGATTGTTGGTATCTTTTTAGATACATTAGACATTTTCGTTCGTAAGTGACGAAAGGGGATTGAGACTGAAAATCGTAGACACTGAAATTTTGGGAAGTTCTTTCAAGACTCGTGAATTTTCGAAGAATCGAAGAAACTGTGAGAGTTTCGGAGGGTTTTAATGTAATGGAGGTTCGGGAAATTTTCAATACGTAAGGCATTTTTTTGTCACTGATGAAAGACAATTTGACCTATAAAATTGGAGAAAATGACCTTCAAAGACTTCTACCATCTAGAGTCTACCTCTGAATCTACTAAGATTAACTTTAAATCACTCTAGATTCACTCTAAATCCAGCAAGATCTACTTGGAAATAGCTGAGATCTATCTAGATATACTCTAGATCTACCAAGGTCCACTGAAAGATACTGTAGACCCACTTAGATCTACCAAGATCACTTCAAAATATTCAAAATATTTGATCCACTCAAGACCCACTATTTTCACTTGAAAATACATTAGGTTTACCTGGATCTACTCCAGATCCACCAAGATTCATTCAAAAATACTTCAGATCCACCTAGATCTACCAAGATCACTTCAAAATTCTCAAGATCCACTCTAGATCCAGCAAGATCGACTTTAAAATATTTTCGATCCACCTACATATACTCTACTTCCACTGAGATCTACTTAAAAATACTATATAATCAATGAGATCCACTCAAAATCCACTATTTTTCCTTCATAATACTTCAGTTTTACCTGGATCCATTCTAGATCTATCAAGATCCGCTCAAAAATACTCAAGATCCACCTAGATTTACCAATATCCACTTTAAAATACTCTATGTCAATCTAGATTTACTCTAGATCCAGAAAGAATGACTTCAAAATAGTTTAGATCAACCTAGATGTACTTCAGATCCACTGAGATCTACTCAAAAACACTCCAGAATCAAACAGATCCACTATTTCCACTTCAAAATACTTCAGGTTTACCTGAATCCTCTCTAGATCCACTAAAATCAACTCGAAAATAGTTAAGATCAACCTAGATATACTCCAGATACACCAAGATCTACTAAAAAATACTTTGGATCCACCTAGATATACCAAAATCCATTAAAAAATACTGAGATCCACCTAGGTTCACTCTAGATTTGACGAGATCGACTTTAAAGTACTTTGGATTCGCCTAGATGTACTTCAGATCCACCGAGATCCACTCAAAGTTCAGTAAAATCAAAAATACCCTAGAATCAATGAGATTCACTTAAGATCCACCAAGATCAACTTCAAAATACTCTAGAATCGATTAGATCCACTCGAGATCTACTCTATGGACTTGAGACTACTTCAGAATCACCTGGATCTACTTTAGATCCACTTTGAAAAAATTCTTAATCCACGAAGTTCCACATTATGATACTGTAGGTCCACCCATATTCACTAAAATCCACTTCAAAATACTCTAGATCCACTTCAGATACACCAAGATCCACTTAAATACACTTCAGATTTACCTAGATCCACTCTAGATCCATCAAGTTTCACATGAAACTAATATCAATAAAAGACAACTAAATTCCAAACGCATTACCAAAAACAACAAAAATATTTCCCAATTATTTCAAAAACCTATGAAAGTACAATTTCCCGCAATTTTCTAAAAATTCCCTAGAAGCCACTAACTTCAGAAACATCGAAAGATTCCCGTTGATTCGATGAAATTTTCTAAATGAGAACGTATTTCTACAGAAAAGACCGCTACAACCTCGCCAAAATCGAGTACATCCCCTACCTTCTGCACAACAGCAACCCCGGAGCAAACACGATTATCGCG
>JAPYZK010005465.1:0-19203 GCA_030522785.1 Platygaster equestris
TCGTTTTTTGCAAAACTTGCGAAATTTGGATTCGAAAAATTTGAAAATTCTGAGTTTCTCAGACATTTTTTGAATTCAATAACATTTTTTTCGGAATTGTAAAATATCGGGTTTTCTGAGAAATTTGAAATGTTGGAGTTTTGACGAAAATTTTGACAATTGTTGGATTTCAGAAACATTCGTAAATTTGAAGTTTTTTTCAATTAAAAAATTCTAAGTTTTTCGGAAATTCAAGAATCTGTAATTCTATAACATATTTGCGAATTTTGAGTTTTTCTGAGAATTTAAAGAATATTTTGGGGTTTTCGAAAAATTCGACATTCAGAGTTTTATGCAAATTACTGAAATTGTTAGTTTTTGGAAACAATCGAAAACGTCGATTTCTTTCTATTGTGAAAATTTGCTGTTTTCCACAAAAATCGGAAAACGTTGAGTTTTTAAAAAATGTGAGAATTCAAGTTTCATGAAAATTTGAGTTTTTTCAAAAGTTGGAAAATCTTCAAGTTTTTAGGAAATTTGTATAATTTTGTGTTCTTTCATAAATATGAAAATCCTAAGTTTTTTGAAAGTTTTTTGCAATTTATGTTATTATTTTAATTTCAGAAAAGTTATTTTTTCGAAACATTAGAAATTTTCGATTTTTTAAAAAATTCCAAGAATTCTATTGTAAATGTTTCTAGAATTCATTTAGTTCGTAATTGTTCAAAAATTCTGACTATTTTTCTCGAAAATTTTAAAAAATTGAGTTTTTCGAAAGATTTGGAAAGTTCAAGTTCTTTGAAAAATTAAAAAATTTTGATTTGTTCGAGAAATTTTTCGTCGCTCAAAAAAATCGACTTAAAAACGTCGCCCTCAACTGGCCAAGGATACTAGGGAAAAGGAATAGAACTTTGCGTGAATACCCAGGCAAAACTGCTCGAATTAAAGCATTGAACAATGCGCTACTTGGATTTGTAAATGTCTAACAGCCCTACTCTGCATCGCGCTCCCTCTCTTTTTCCCGTGCGCTTTTGATCGCTCCCGTACCTATTCGTTAGTCGTATGAACGTCGCAATTACTTGGCCATCTTCCACTCTGGACCAAACGTGTCTAATAAACTAGCCAACTCTCTTCCCACCCCCGAAACCATCCTCAACCCTCTTCAACGTGTTCTTCCGCCATTCTTCCTAACCTCCAAAGACCTCCAAAATCAACAATGCCACAGACCAAAATCACGTAACTCACAGACAAAAAGTTAAGTGGGAAGACTCAATTGACACATGGAAGTGGTGCGGGTTTAATTAGTGACGGTGATGGCAGACTTGGACACAGGAAGTCATTTTTTTCAATAACCCAGTGATCCATCAATCTTTGAAATGTCGTTCGATATGACGAGGGTCTTGAAGGGATATTTCGTCCTTGTTATCCTGTTCAAACAAGGTAGGACGGCTATTTTTGAAATTGTTTTGGGGGTTGTTTCTGTGTACACGAGTTTTTTTGTATGGTATCAGCAGTTCAGTAGCGGGATTTTTTTCGTTTCGAGTTGCTTTTTATTTCGTTGAAGGTTAGGAGAGTTTCGCCATGACCTGATTTTATCTGAATTTCTTTTACTTATGTTAATATTCTCTTCTTATTTAATGTACAGTTTCTATCGTGAGTTTTGAGAGAAGGTTCTGGGATTCAGATTGTGCGATTAATTTTTCATTTTCGAAAACCCGATAGTTGATGTTTCTGAGTCGAAAGTAATCAAAAACGTATTTTACCGAATCTTTCAACATTTTGTCAGTGTTTTATGTTGGTTTTATCCGCATGAAAAAAGTTGTGTCAACTTTTGATGTATTAGTATTATATCAAAGAATAGTTTGAAAGGGTTATTGTAGAAAATTCATTGAATTGTTTAAGTTACAAAAAAATATTTATCTTTTTCATTTGAGTAGAATCATTAGATAATTTTTCAGTGAGTTAATTCTTGTAAATCGAAATTACAAAAAGGTCTAATGTTTCGAATAGTAGATTGATTCCAATCATCATTTATTTATATCGGTGGTTACACAAAATTCAGTTTTTGGGGATTCTAAAACTTTCAGATCTAATATCAAAAGACCGAAACTTTTCTGAAACCGAAGAGTAGAAAAATTGACCTTGGATTTACTATATCAAAATATCACGGACTCAAAATTCGACTGAAACATCGAGAACATTCAAATTTCGAAATTGAAGATGCAAATTTCCGGATTTTGAAATTTGCCAATTCCGAAAACTCGTAGATTGTGTATTAAAAAACGAACCGAATGATGTAAATTCAATTTCTAAAGCTCATAGATTGAAAACCTCTCTATCCTTGTTAAATATTGAAGAATTCGTCCGTGTTCATTTCAACCGTCGAAAATACGAAATCTCAATGACTGAAAAATTGTGGAATCGAGTTTTTATGACCGAAAATTCTCGCGTTCAAAATTTTTATACCTGGATTATGATCTTCTACCTGAGAATAAGTCATAAATTAAATAAAAACAGGATGTCAACACTTTCGGATTCAAAGTTGAAGAATTTTGATATTTTTAAGTCCGAAGACTGAGAAAACTAAATTCTAAAATACGCTCTTGAGATATCACATATTGGAAATTTAATACAAATACGGAAAATATAGACAAATTTCAAAAATTAAGAACGTCAGAATCGGAACTGGAAAATTTTGAATTACAAGTTCACAAGATCGAATTTTCGGGAGTTTACGATTAAAGAATAGAAAGCCAGGAATAAGTTAAAAATTTCAGAAACTCGTGGAATGCCTTGAATTTTTTCAGGGTTCAATGAAATTGTTTAAAAAATTCTAAATCTCCCCGAGCGCCTCTTTTTCCCTTAAAATTTCACTTGAAATAAAATTTCATCGCTTTCGTCGTTATTTCTGCCAATGCCTACTTGGTATTCGAACTACATTATGTATATCTTTGAGTGACAGATTTTTCCAAACAATTAATTCCAGGTTCATTAACTACCGGTTAAAATTGAGATTGTCTAGGTTTTTGGTAACACTTAAAACATTTTACAGATTATTAGAATCTAATTAAATACGTGTTTTCATATTCATCATAAATTAAGATTGCCTTCACTAAATATAAAACGAATATTTAAAAAAAACTTTTCTAAAAAAAATGTTTCTCCGCATCATTAGTGATATTCATATAAAACCCTAGTTATCATTCGAAAAACACTTTCTGCTGAAGAAAAAAAAAAAAAAACTCTCATCAAATCGCAAAATAAATATTCTCCCCTGATGACTTAGATTCTTGTAAAAATTCCCAACATCCTTAAAAGATTCCATTTTCTCATAAGCTTGATCTTAAGAAAACCTTATCAGAAAATTAAATCTAATAAAAAATTCGAACACTATTTGGCAGATCAGCGATTTCTCAGTAAATTTTGAATCTCATTAAATTGACTGGGAAATCGCCAATATACCGAATTATAATTCATCACCCCAATGACTCACGAAAACTTACTCCAAATTCGAAAATCTCATAAGATTTGGAAAATGTGTATAATAATCAAAATTACCCTGGTGATAAGGGAACTCATACTTTTTAAACTGTTGGGGAATGATTTGAATCAAGTTTAAATTCGTTGAATCCCACGCAACAGCTCTAGGATCCGGGCTTGTATTGGAGGAAGAAACAGAGCCCACGTACCACACCGCGGGCGTCGGGGAATACGTCGTTTTCAATTGCGATCTTGATTTCCCGCACGAGATACCGATACCCTACAGTTTGCACTGGAATCGCGAGGTAAGTTGAGAATTGTTGCAAAAAAATTGTCCCACGCGGTGCAATTACGCAATAAACGCGAATTCGATACGCCGCAGTTGGTTTTCGCGGCAAGTGTGAAACGGTCGGAAGAAGGTGGCCGAGTTTTAATTTTCATAGCTGTGCGATTCATCGATTAATTAAAACCCCCCTTCAATCGGTTCATTTGGATGCTGATTAATGAATCATCATATATATTTATTTTCTATATTTTCCATACAATTTAGTGACCCAATTTTCAAATTTCTCTACTGGAGTACTCGATTCGAAAACTTCAGGTTAAAAGTTCGGTTTCAAAGCTTCAAGTTCAACCTCTAATTGATCGGTTAATCAGAATGCTGATTAATCAGTACTCTTGTACATGTATTTTTTGATGTATTTCTAACTTACAATGTAGTAGAATAATTTTCAAAATTATTTGACGGGAGCACAGTGTGTGTGTGCACTTGTGAAGAAATTACCCAATGTAGAAATTGAATTGATAGTGTATTCCTCATTTGATGGATTAATTAAGGATTTTGACCAATTTTTCCAGATTTTGAGTGCCCCAGAATTCCCAAAAAAAGCTCTACATTCCCCTAAATTTCGTCATTTCTCCCCTAGAAACGAGATGATTTAATTGAAAAATTGGAAAAATTTTCCTTGGATTCCATCAGTGTATTCCTGATGAATTAATTTCGGCTGTGATCGATTAATCGCACAGTTCTAAATATTTTCGATCGGAATCGAGGGAAGCGGGCGCGCGTAAGATTTCTCGTGTATAATTTCGTGATTGGTGACGGGGAATCAATTATGCATTAGGGTGCTGGTCGGGATGCAGGACGCGGGATTCAACGATTTGATAAGGCGAGCGCGTAGTCTTGATAATAAATGCCATTATTGCCATTATGCCGGTGGCTGCTGATTGACGTCTGCAGATGCATTAGGGCACTCGACTCGATCTGCATATGACTGCACGACGCTACGCTCGGTTCTTACGCTTGTTTCTCGTTGTTGCTTGGCACTGCGAAGTACTCTTCCTACTTTGCATCCCAGCCTCCTACCTATCACCATTAATTTTTTTTTCTCACTTGTGAAGAAATAGTACATTGTTGTGCAAGCTGGCATTGGTGATTTTGACAAAATGAAGGGTTGTGGCACGAGCCGAAGGCGAGTGCCGCAATCATTTCGTCAAAATCGACAACTCAAAATAGTACTTTTCTTCATGATGGCCGAAAAATACACTCAAAGTACCAATTTTGAGGTTAGAGTGAAGAAAATGCGATTTTCTCCACGACCTAATTCGAAATTCGCAGTTTTCGGCACTTGTGAGGAATAATGCCTTAACTTGTGCAGAAGGACCTTTTTAACGAATGTGATTTCGAAACTTGCCTTCGACTCGTCTTGCAAACTTCACATTCGTAAAAAAGTTCTTTCTGCACACGTTCAGAAATTAATATTGCTCAATTTTTCAATTTATAATTAAATTGGGTGCTTATAAGGATTTTTGAAATTTTTTATTGCAAGAGCATACGCAGGGGCGAAGGAAGTGGGGGGGGGGGGGTGTGAGGGATTCATTGCCCCTGAAAGTTTTATGAAAAAACTAGATTTTTATTTAAGATGCCGTGAAAAATTGCGTATGTAGTAGACTGTTGTAATTTTTTAACGCACTTATTTCGCCTAGTAGGAAAAAATAAAATTTGCAACTAGTGAGATATTAATTTTATAACGAATGCGAGGTTTATAATTATAAAACGTGTCGAAGACGAGTCTTAGAATCACTTTAGTTGGAAAATAATTGTTCTACTAGTTGCGAAATGTGCTATAATTGGTTAAAGTACATTTTTTACGGTTTTTTTTTATAACCGTGAAAAACCAATCATTAACTTTCAATGATTTTTCAATCCCTCCAGGGTTGAAATGGATCACTCTATAAATTCACCGTATAAGTAATTGACTGTATTTTTCCATAATTATTTTATGCGCGAAAAAAGGAAAAGTTGACATCAAGTGCCGTTAAATCATGGACATCATCGAATGTCATTTTTTCTATACGTTTTCATGAAATTATTTACCGAACACTTCCCACTAATATCCAAAAAAAAAGTGAGGGAAATTGTCGATCCTGCTCGACTTCAAAATCATATTAACAATGCATTTTTGTAAAACACAAGCAGCCGCGCCCGGAAAAATCACTATCGAAAATCAGGTTTAAAAAGCCATGCGAAGGAATGCGTACATAAAATTTTTGACACACATTGTCTCCTTTAAGTCGTTTTGCCTCGCGTAGAACACACCAACGCCTCGGCGAGCCCGCGAAAAACGGCGAACACGCACATCCTCCATTACTCGAATAGTCCTCTCGCAAGTCCAAGTCACACATAAACTGCGAAAAACAGGACACGCACATAGTTATTTCCACGAACCGAACCCGAAAAGACAATCAAAACATGACACGATTTTCACTGGCTTTTTTCACGACTATTGCTTTGTTTACGAGCGCGAAAAAAGACACCATTGTAGTACGTCAACTGCTGTAACCGTCAATAACAGGGGTGGCCAACTTGACGGTATATTCGCGCAATTTCGCGACAGCGTCACGCGATTACGCCATCTTGTTTTTTCATTTAGAACCAACTCAGTGATTGGCAAAAATGGTTTCCCACGCACACTTGCATATTTGAATTTTGAATTTAGAATCAAAAGTAATAATGGGCAATTCTATGGATCGATTGTTTCATCACTTTTCATAAATGTGATAAATTCGAAATAATTTGTTGTAATCTGGATATCTTTTAAACGTTAATCAAACTTCTCTTGTCCTTTAATGAACAGCTGAAAATTTTCAACCATCTCAAAAAGTCAAAAATCCATCAGGAATTGTCTACTGAAAAACCCCGACGCGGCTTTTTCGAAGGGTCATTGTTGTCGCATTGTCAATCCATCGACGCTTATCAAGGCTTGAAGCTTGAACCCACTCCGCACAAAGCATTGACCTCTTTTTCCTGAAACGATGGAAATCCGCTCGTCCATAAACTTAGCAAAGCAAATTGAGAAAATGATGTACCCAGTAAACTGTGAATTTGCCGCTAATTGGTCGCTAATTAGTTGTGGAAAAACTAATTTAAATGCAAAGTGAGCTAGTGCTAAATTTGCCGCTAATTAGTCGCTAATTAGTTGTGGAAAAATTGATTAAGTAGCTTTTATTTTTCAAAAAATAACTTGGAACTAAAAATTACCGGAATAACCGGAAAAGTTCCGTTTCATTTTCCAACACTTGTTCAATATCAAACTTTGGAACTAAAAATTCAGAAAATAGGATAACTTCGAATCATATTTTCGAAAATTATAATTTTCAAATTCTAAGATATCGACGTTTTGAAGAACGTAGAAAATTGGGAATCGGAAAATTGTTGATTTTCGAATTTTGACTCTAAAAATGTGTCAATTCTACAACAAAAAGTCTAAACTTTACAAATTCGTATTTTTTTATTTCGTACAAAAAACAACTAATCACTGTTAACTGAGGAACTAATCGATGAAAGAATTCTAGGAGTTGGAAATTTGATGAATCTATACATCATAACTTCCGAAAGTCGAGAATCGAAAGTAAAAACTCATGAAATTCATGTTCTATACTGTGCATATTCGAATTTGTGGGTTGATTATCATAAACAACTCATAGTTATAAGGTACAATTAAAATCTGTAATCAAGTCTCTAAAATTGAAAGAACATTCATAAAAAGTTAAAAAAATCACCAAAAAATCGGCAAGCATATAGAAAATGGGTGGATAAATCTCAGCGTTGTAAAAAGTTGCTATGCAAAGGCGCAGAACATCGTAAGTAAGGCAGTACGAAAGTAATGGAGCTGCTAGTTCGTGGCGGATGCGCGTATCTTAAGGAGGATGCCGAGCAAGTTAACGAGTGTAATTGCAAGATGCAAGCTCAATTCAAACGGACTTGTCTATAGAATTCAATTGGTAGAATTTAAATCCCAACATTAGAAAAAAAAGCTTTCGAGGCATCGGAAATATTGTAGTTCTAAAGATTGGAAAATTCGGAAATCTCTGAATCTCAAAATTTATTCTTTTAGAAACTAAAACAGGTTCCAAAAAACAGCAAACTTGAAAATAAAACTCGAAGATTCTGGAATTTTGGAAACATCGAAATTTTGTGATTCAGAATTTCAGAAGTCGTAAAAGTTCAGAATGTTCGAAATCTTGAAAGTTCTAAAGCTTTGGCAATTCAAAAGTACTTAAATTTTTAGATTTTGAAATATAACAAGATTTCAAAAGTTTCGGGAATTTCGAAAGTCTAAAATTTCTGCGTTTACAAGCATTTTTAATAAAACTGTAGTTTTATATCTCAGAAGCTTTAAAAATTTTGAATGTATCAAAATTTCCGAGACATCGTGCATTTCGCAGTTCTAGAGATTTTGGAATTTTAACATTTCTAAATTCCAAAATTCATCATTTTTCAAAAGTACTTAAATTTTTAGATTTTAAAAAACAACAAGATTTCAAAAGTTTCAGGAATGTCAAAAATCTACAATTTCTACGTTTTCAAGTATTTTTAATAAAATTGTAGTTTGAAAACTTTATAAGTTTCGTGAATTTGGAAAACTTCAAAAATTACAAGAATATTACAAATTTCAGAAATTTCAAAAATAATGAGAATTTCAAAAACTACAGGAATTGCGAAAAATAAAGGAATTAAAAAAATTACAGGAACTGCAAAAATTACGGGAGTTTTGAAAATTCCAGGAACTTCGAAAATTCGGCCACATTTTTATTTTTTGAAAACCCCTCCCGAAAATTTTTTCTGCGTGCGCCCCTGGTTGGGTCCAAAGTCACCACGCCACTGCATCTGATATTTCAGGGACGAACGATTTTCGAGTGGTTCGACGGTGAGTCGACGGCGTTCGACGAGTACGAGGGTCGCGTCCACTTGGTAAGAGAGACCAGTTTCGGCGGTGGCAGCATCAACCTCACCAACATCAGGGAGAGCGACCAAGCCTGGTACTATTGCAAGGTCCTTTTCCTCAACAGGACGCCCAGCTCCAGGAAGAACGGTACTTACCACCACCTGTCCATTGACGGTGAGTCTTCATCCCATCAAGCTCCAAATATATGTATAATTAGTTATCAGTGTAATACTACTAACTATGTATCATCGATGATCACTCATCCAAGTGAACCATTGCCACTACCCTAGTGTAGTTTTTATAAAAACAGGCAAAATTTTTTTAAATTAGTGAATTATTCATAAAAATTCGTTTTTTCATAAGGTCGATTCTATGAAAGTTATATAAAATTTTCGATTTTTATAAAGTGGTTTTATAAAAACTTGATAAGAAAAATTTTTATTATAAAATCTGTCAAAATTTTCATACGATTTATCTGTTTAATTTTTTAATTTCTTTCGAAACGAAATTTGGGCTAGAGCCTCATAAACTGATGAAAAATGGTGTATACATTAGCAAAATGATCCAAAAAAGGTTAGAAAAATTTTTGCATATTTTTAAAAATGTTGAAAAAAAATTTCTATAACAAAAATTTTTTTCATAAAACTTTTATGAAACCACTTTATAAAAAATGCAAATTCTATAAAACTTTTATAAAACCGACCTTATAAAAATTTTGCATAAGGTTTTTATAAAAACTAGAGTCACTAGGGTATTCGATGGTACGAACGTCAGGAAACTAGCAATTTTCATTCGATTGTGAATAAACGCGCCTTTTCCTGAGTGGCACATTACGAACTTGAGTCATTCGTGTGCAAATGTAACATGATAAACATAATGAAGCTTTTGTGTGATCGATAACGAAATTTCGTACAAATTTTAACTAGTGTCGTAGAAGATAGTTAGTGTCAGTAATGCGAAAAAGCTTGGACTAACCAGAAAGTGAGGAAACTCATGAAATCGTTAAACGCAGGTGCGTTGCCGTCTCCGTCTGATGTTGCAGGTGAAACTCTGCTGGTGGTCCCACCGGTCAACAGGACCGTCCTCGAGGGCGAGACCGCCACTTTTCACTGTGTCACCAAAGACACGAGCAACATTATTACGTGGTTCTACAATGGCGTCGAGATTTCTGAACTCGAAGTAATCTAGCGTTTTTTTTTTCATCTTCGTCGATTTTCGAAATCCCCGAAGTTTTTTCAACACGTTTGATTCATTATGGAAGATTTTTCTTTCATTTTTGCAAAATTAGGATGACTCGATGATCTTGTCGAAAAAATAGGACCGTTATTTGGATTTTAAGTTCAAGTTCAAAATTGTAGTTTGGATTGTAGTTCGAAGTTCAAGACTGAAGTTAAAGTTTGAAGTCGAAGATGAAGTTTGAAATTAAAGTTTGAAGTTGAAGTTAAAATTTGAAGTTGTAGCTTGAAGTTGAAGTGGAAGTTTTAAGTTCAAGTTTGATGTTGAAGTTTAAAGTTAAAGCTCGATTCTTAAGTTTTAAAGGCTAAGTTCAAGTTTGGAGTTAAAGTTCAATTTTTTGGTTTGGATCATAGTTTGAAGTTCAAGTTAGAAGTTCAATTCTGAAGTGGAATTTTGAAGTTCAAATTCGAAGTTCAAGTTTGAAGTTCAATTTTGGAGTTGAAGTTGTAGTTTTAAGTTGAAGTTCGAAGTTCAAGTCCGAGTTTGAAGTTCAAGTTCAACTTTAAACTGCAAGCTCGAAGTCAAGTTCAAAGTGCAAGTTCGAAGTTTGAAGTTCAAGTTTAAAGTTTCCCCTAAGTTTGCATTTGAAGTGTGAAGTTCAAAGTTTTGAAGTTTAAAGTCAACGTTTGTTGTAAGTTTACATTCAAAGGTTATATGAGTTTGAAGTTACAAACTGGAGTTCGAAGTTGAAGTTCTCTCGAGTTTCGAAATTTGAGAATAAATAGTTCTTATAAACCTCAAAATTTTCTTCGAATTGAATCTTCCAAGGTCACCTTCTAACTTTTCAGGAAACTCAAGTACAAGGTGCCTCAAACAAATGAAGAACCTTATGAGAATTTCGTAAAGTCTTATAAGGTTTTTCGGATTCTTATAAGCTTCTGAGTTACATATGTAAGGGTGAATTATCTGAGTAAAAAACTGTATTGGAAGAAAAGATAGTTGAGTCATGAAATGTGGCTTGATGTTCCCCATAGGATCTCAGACAAAGAGCTACTGTGGACAACGAAGGATCGCTGAACATAGAGCCAACGATCATGAGTGACCTTGGTAAATATTCGTGCGTTGTCAGCAACGTGCACGGAGATAGGCAAAATGCATCGGCTTACCTCAATGTTCAATGTGAGTCCATAGTGAGACGTATTATACACTGAGAAAAATGTCTGTCAGTTTCGTTACGTCCAACTGAATTTTCAGTTGGATTGGTTATGATTGGAATTCTCAATCCGGCTAACGGGTATTTCAATTGCTCTTACTGAACGAGAAAGTTGGAGCCGATGAATGAGCTCTTTTATTTATTGCCTCTATAATGAATTTCTATTGGAACAAGTGTCCAATCAACACAACTGAAAATTTTCAGTGATAACACCCTCTCAACTAAGTTTGTCAGTTGAGCCGGTTCCAACTCAGATTTTCAGTCAGACTGATAAAATTGTTCAGTGGTAACTCGTTGCCGAAGGAATTTTTCAGTTGGAACCAACAAAAATTTCCGTTGCTTCAACTTTTATCGTTTTCTAACTGAAAAAATGAAGTTTTACTGACTGACACGATTTTTCTCAGTGTATATTCACACAAAGAATTTGATAAGCAAAATTCGAATGGTTCGAAAGAGTAGCTGAAAATTCCCCATCAAAACTGAAAGGAGTAACGAATTTTCATGTATAAAAATCTGGTGTAGTTAAAGCCAAAGTCATCTACGCCCCCCGAGAAGCATATTTCTCGTACGGAAAACAAGCCGTTCTCGACTGCCACTTCCGGGCGAATCCACCTTTGACCGATTTGCGATGGGAAAAGGACGGCTTCCTTTTCGATCCGTACAACGTGCAAGGCGTGTTTTACCGGAAAAACGGCTCGCTCTATTTCAGCCGAGTGGACGAAACCCACGCCGGAAGTTACACCTGCACTCCGTACAATATGGTACAAGAATTGATGACTTCGATTCTAACTATCTTAAGTCAAACCTACGAGAAATTAATTTTTATAATTTCGATTTGTCATCAAAAATTTTGGAAATCGAGTTTTTTCTGCTTTTTACAGCTTGGAACGAACGGACCCAGTCCACCGACCACAGTGGTACGAATCTTGAATCAAACTTTCGTCAAATTGAATATTTTATCGGCATTGTGAATTAATTTGTGGACTTATATACATGTTGATTTATAATTGAAGAGGTATTCCTTCTTAGAGACAAATTTTTTCGTAAATTCCTTCTTTTCTCGCTGAAAAATATTTTTCAACTAATTCGAGGATTTTTTGGAAACTTTGTTGAAATCGAAATTTGGATTCTAGAATATATATTCGCGATTTTTGAATTTTTGAATGTTTAAACATTAGAATTAAAGATTTTTAGTACTCCAGAATGAAAAGATTTCAAATAGAAGATATATTCGATCCAGAATTTCGGTGATTCTCAAAATTCGAACAATTTAAATACAAAGTCCACGAAATAATTCCCACCACTGATAATTTGATACCTGTAAATATTTTCGAAAAACCATAACAATTAGGATGTACGATGAAAAGAAAGGGATTATAATGTAGGTAGTGCAACGACCGCCGGTTTTTACTGTAACGCCCCAACACCTCTACATGAGGAAATTGGGGGAAAGTCTGGAAATACCTTGCGACGCCCGAGACGGAGACGAGCACCACCGGCCGACGATTTCCTGGTTCAAGGACGGCTCGCCGATAGCCGCGGAGAGGGCTCGTTTGCGCGGAGGAAACCTCACGATCGAAAGGATCCAGGAACAGGATCGGGGGTTGTACCAGTGCGCGGCGAGCAACGGAGCCGCCACGGTCGTCGCCGACTCGGAACTTATGGTCCTCAACGTGCCACCGAGAGCCCCGTACAATTTAAGCGCAAACAGCACTGATAACACGGTCACTCTCACTTGGATACCTGGTTACGTCAGGCCCAAAATGGAATATTCGATATGGTACGTCATATTTCAGGCACCATGTTGAATATTTGATTTGTGGTAATCATGAGTATCGTTTTTACGTCACTCTAACCTCGAAATTAGTACTTGAATTTACCAAGATCCACTTGAGGATACTACAGATCCATCAAAATCCACTCAAAAACACTGTAGATCAACCGATCCACTTGAAAATACTGTAGATGCACCTAGATCTATACAAATATATTTTAGATCCACCAATATCTACTCTAGATACACCAAAATACACTTTAAAATACTCTAGATCCACCAAGATCCACTCCAAAATAATCTAGATCTACCGAGAACAGCTTAGAAAAATTCTCTAAATCCACTAAAAAATACTCTATATCCACCAAGATCCAGTTTAGATTCACCAAGACCCAATTAAAAATACTCTAAATCCACCTAGAACTACTATAGATAGATCTAGAGTAGATCCACCAAGATTAACTCACAAATACTATAGATCCACCAAGATCGACTTGAAAACACTCTAGATTCATCTAGATCCACTCAGAGATACTTTAAATCCACCAAAATGAACTCTAGATACATCAATATCCACTTCAAAATACTCCTACTCCACCAAATTGACTTCAAAATTATCTAGATTCACCTGGATCCATTCCAAAATAATCGTGATCCACCAAGATCCACTTAAAAATAGTCTAGATTCATCATGATTGGCTCTATATCGATCGACATGGACTTGAAAAGATTCTAGATCCACTCAAAAATACTCTGTATCCACCAAGGTCCAGTTTAGATACATCAAGACCTACTTAAAAATACTCTAAATCCACCTAGAACTACTATAGATGGATCTAGAGTAGATCCACCAAGATTAACTCACAAATACTCTAGATCCGCCAATATCAGTTTAAAAATACTCTAGATTCACCAATGTCAGTTTGAAAATACTCTAGATCCACCAAGATTCACTTAAAAACACTCTAGATCTATCTAGAACCACTCAGAGATACTTTAAATCGACTAAAATTTACTCTAAATACACCAATATCCACTTCAAGATACTCCAACTCCACCAAATCGACTTCAAAATGATCTAGATTCACCTTGATCCATTCCAAAATAATCGTGATCTACCAAGATCCACTTTAAAATAGCCTAGATTCATCATGATTGTCTATATATCCATCAAGATTGACTTGAAAAGATACTCGATGCACTAAAGAATACTCTATATCCATAAAGATGCAGTCAAGATTCACTAAGATAAACTTAAAAATACTCTAGATTCACCAAGATCCACTTGAAAGTACTCTAGATCCATCATGATTGACTCTATATCCATTAAGATCGACTCGAAAAGACACTAAATCTATTCAAATATACTCTATATCAACCAAGATCTACTTTAGATCCAACAAGATGAACTTAAAAATACTCTACATCCACAAAGATCCTGTTTAGATCCACCAAGATCCACTTAAAAATACTTTAGATTGACCAAGATCCACCGAGATCCACATAAAAATACTATTTATCCACCTAGATCAACTCTAGGTAAATCTAGAGTAGATCCACCAAGATCAACTTGAAAATAGTCTTGATTTACCAAGATCAATTTTAAAATACTCTAGATCCACCAAGATTTACTCTAAATACACCAAGATCTACTTCAAAATACTCCAGATCCACCAACATCACTTAAAAATACTCTAGATCCACTCTGATCCGAAAATTCACTAGTTCCACTCAAAAATGCTCTATATCCACCCAAAACTACTCTATATCCACCAAGATCCAGTTTAGATCCACTGAGATCCACTATAAAATACTCTACATCTACCAAAATGTTAGCATCGTGTCGCAATCGCCAAATCTGACAAAAATAACCATTTCTGGATGTCGAGCCTGACGAAGTCATCATATGTGTACAATCCAAAAATTAATTGCGATTACCGATGATTACTGAAAAATGATTACCGAAGGTACAAACCAACTGACACAACAGAATGGAGGACCATGAAAATTGTATCTCGGAAAATCACCGAGGCTACGATTAATAATTTGAGTCCTGGGCGAGAGTACGAGTTTATGGTCCTGAGTCAGGACAAACATGGCGATGGAATGTTCAGCAAGGCGGTGCGAGTTTTCACGGAACCTGAGTTGCAGCTACCTCAAAGACCACATGGTTTGAATTTTTTATATCCGTTTTTTTTAAGCGAAGAATGGGAAGTTGACTGGGGAAATTTTTCTTTTTTTCTGAGAGTAATGAGGTACTTTTTGAGAAACACTCCGCGAAATATAACATTGAGTAATTAGGAAGCGTGGGAAAAGTGGGCTATTGGAGTACAGTGGATATTTGTTGTTTTTATGTCGTCTTTTTCTTGCCTAGTGTGGAAAAGGGAAAATAAGAATTTAGGAAAATGAAGTTTCTATTTACAGTTCCAGAATTGAGGTTTTACCTTGAACTTTGGACTCTGAATTTTGGGGTTGAACTTTGAACTTGGAACTTCCGAACTGGAATTTTAATTTAGAGTTTTGGAAGTGAAACTTGCAATTTCTAAATCGAACTTGAATTCGAACTTTTGGAATTGCCCTAGCCAGCTGAGAGCGACGAAATTTCGACGCCAAAACGTCTCCAAAAGGAGATGATTAGGCGACGTTTTAGTCACTGTGTAAAATAATGAAAAATTTATTTCAGAGCGTTTTTCGAACAAAATTAATCAAATTTGCATTCAGTGCAATCTTAATATGCTTACATACAATTTTTGATATGTTTAATTGTTTTATAGAAAATTTGCAAAATTCAAGTTCTAAAAATATGAAAACTCTGAGTTTTTCAGAAATTTTTGAAATTCAACGTTTGTTCAGAACTTGAAAATATTGGATTTTCTGAGAAAATGATAATGTTGGAGTTTTTTCGAAAATTTTAGAAATTGTTAGATTTTATGAACATTCGCGAATTTTAATTTTGTTTCAATGAAATAATTGTAAGTTTTTCGGAAATTGGAAAATTTATAGTTCTACAACAAATTTGTGAATGTTAAGTTCTTCTGAAAATTCGAATATTTTAGTTTTTTCGAAAAATTTGTCATTTAAAGTGATAGGAAAATTTTTGAAATTGTTAGTTTTTGGAAATAATCGAAAATTTCGATTTCTTTTCAATGTTTTCCACGAAAATCGAAAAATGTTGAGTTTTTTGAAAATTTTGAGAATTTGAGTTTCTTAAAGAATCCAAGTTTTTTGAAAAGTTTGAAAATCTTCAACTTTTTCAAGTTTTTAGAAATATTCTAAAATTGTATGTTTTTATTTCAATTCCAGAATTCTGATTTTTTTGAAAACTTCGAAAATTTTGAATTCTTAGAAAATGACATAAATTCTAAATTTTTTTGGAATTTATTGAATTTGACATTGTTCGAAAATTCTGAATATTTTGAGTTCCTCGAAAAAATTTTAAAATTAGAGTTTTTCAAAAGATTTGGAAAGTTCAAGTTTTTTGAAAAATTGAAAAATTTTGATTTATTTGCGAAATTTGTCGTCGCTCAAAAAAAGCAATGTTTTTATTTCAATTTCAGAACTCTAATTTTTTGGGAACATTCGAAAATTTTGAATTCTTACAAAATTACATGAATTCTAAAATTTTTTGGAATTTACTGACTTCGAAATGGTTCGAAAATTCTGAATAATTGGAGTTCCTCGAAAAATTTTAAAAATTAGAGTTTTTCAAAAGATTTGGAAAGTTCAAGTTTTTTCAAAAATTAAAAATTTGAGATCCATTTGAGAACTTCGTCGTCGCTCAAAAAAAGCGACGAGAAATCGTCGCCAAAACGTCGCCCCTAACTGGTTAGGGTGGACCGCAAATTTAAAGTTCCAAGGAAATTCGTTCTAATTCGTTTTTTGATCACATTTTAAAACAATATCCTGTAAATAACAAAAATATGATTCAAGATAAAACTTTTCCGAAGCTTTACACTACACATTATTACGTAGAGTCGAGTTATTCCGGGCCACCTTCGCCCCCCACCAACATTCGAGTCCAATCAACCGCGGAAGGTTACTTGGGTAAATGACTTTTTTCATTCACCTCTTGTTCTATTCATCACGCGGTGTCGATAATTTTGCTCTGATTCATAGTAACTTGGGACCCACCCACAGTCGGAAGGGACCAAGTCAAATCGTACGAAATAAAATGGTTCCGAGGGCCCATCGACCATTTGTACGGACGAGCTGAAACCACCGACACGTATTATCTCCGTAAGTCATCAATTATCATTCAAATCGCGCAGTAATTCAAGGGCGTTTCACGATACTCGTTACCTAATTGACGGATGCAAATTACCGACATTGCGATCGTAATTAATACGCTTGGTCATCGGATTATTCAAGTGTAACGATGAACGTGCGGATACAAGCACGTAGCCAGGGAGGGGGCTGGGGGAAATTCAGGAAAATTTAAATAATCTAGCACATTGCAAAAAGTATATTTTTAAAAAAATAGTAAAACAATACTCATTTCAGACAGTGTCAAGGTTTTCGAGAAACTTGATAATTTTCAACATTTTCAACATTTCAAGATTTTCAACAATTTTGGGAATTTTCGGAGTTTAGGATTTCGAGAATTTTGCAAGTTTTGAGGAGTTTGGAAATTTTTTAATCTTCGAAAATTTTGACAATTTCGAAGTTGTGGAAAAGTTTTAAAAATTCTTAAAATTTACAGTATTTTAATAATTGGAATTACGAGAATTTGACGGATTCCTGACATTTCGAGAAACTTAATAATTTTGAATATTTTTAACATTTAAAGATTTTCAACAATTCAAGGAATTTTCAAAGATTGAAGTATTTTGAGGATTTTGGAAGTTATTGGAATTTTGAAAATTTAAGAATTTCAAAATTTTCGTAAATTTCAGAGACTTCTGAAAGTCTCAACATTTCTGAAAATTAACAATATTTTCAAAATTCTTGAAATTACGAAAATTTTATAAATTCTTCACATTTCGAGGAACTTGATAATTTGTAATATTTTTAACATTCAAAGATTTTCAACAATTCCGGGAATTTTCGAAGTTTAAAATATTTTGAGGATTTCGGAAGTTGTTGGAATTTTGAAAATTGAAGAATTTCAAAATTTTCGTAAATTTCAGAGACTTCTAGTCTTAAAAATTCTGATACTATTGATAATAATATATTTTTAAAATTCTTGAAATTACGAAAATTTTACGAATTCTTCACATTTCGAGGAACTTGATAATTTGGAACAATAAATGATGATCATTATAATAATAATACTAATTTTTATCAAGGTTTTCAACAATTTGGAGAATTTCGAAAGTTTTCAGTATTTCGACAATTTTCAGAATGTCAAAAATTATAAGAATTTCAGAGGTTTGAAAAAGTTTCTAAAATTTCGAAAATCAGGCAGTTTTCATAATTCTTCAAATTTCAAAAATTTTACCAATTTCTAAAATTTCCAAAAACTTTTGTTGAGTTGGAACGTTTCAAGATTTTCAACTATTCTGCAGAATTTTAAAGTTTAGAAGATTTTGAAAACTTTTAAACTTTTCGGAATTTTCACAATTTCCAGAATGTCGGAAATTTCAAAATTTTCAGATATTTGAACAAGTTTTGAAAATTCTGAAAATTTTCACTACTTCCATAATTATTGAAATGACGAAAATTTCACGAATTTCTAAAACTTGATAATTTTGAACATTTCGAACATTCGAAGATCTTAAACAATTTCGCGAATTTTCAAAATTCGGTGTATTTTGAGAATTTCAAAAGTCCAGACAATTTTGAAAATTTCAAGAATTTAAAATTATTTAGGATTTTCAGTGATTTCAAACTTTTTAAAATTCTGAGAATTCAGGAAATTTTCATAATCCTCTAATAAGACCCTGAATTAATTTCGAATAAAATTCTCAGCCCCTCCCGAACGAAATTTCTAGCTACGTCGATGTGCGAATACATGATGAATAATTCCGAAATCATGGAGTAAAATTTCAAAAAATTGTAGCCATTTTTTAGAAAGTCTATAATCAAGTTTTCCCGGGCCAAAATGGTAAATTTGAATTTAAAAAACCTCTCGGTTATTTATTCCACACACAAAAGTCGATTTGGTACATCCAAATAAACGTTTAGTAAAAATAGGACACAACAAATTTTTCATTTGACTGTACTAAACTTTGGTTAGCTGTACCAAATTTGACTTGAGCTAAAATGATTGTTTATTTGAGTACATGTACAGAAACAAAATTTCATCTTAGCTCAATTCAAATTTGGTACAGCTAACCAAAATTTGGTACAGTCAAATGAAAAATTTCTTGTGTCCTATTTTTACCAAACGTTTATTTGGCTGTACCAAATCGACT
>JAPYZK010005467.1:0-11860 GCA_030522785.1 Platygaster equestris
GATTTTGGGTCAAAATTTCAAATCCTGGAATAACTTAGAAGTTCACAATCCTAACATAGAAGACAATTTTCGATCTTATGATTGATATTCATAAATTTGTAAATTGAAAAATAAGCGTACTGGAATTTTTGGATTTTTCAAATTCCAAACGTTCGAAATTCATTGTTGAATTTTTGAACTTTACCGTCTCTGAAAGTCCTGAATTCAAGCATTTTTTAATTTAATTTTTCAAATACAAACAATTTTCGATCTTATAATTTGAGTTCATGAATTCGGAAAGTGGAAAATTGACGTACTAGAATACTTTGAATTTGAAATTCCAAATGTTCGAAATTCATTGTTGAATTTTTAAACTTCACAATCTCTAAAACTCCTGAATTCAAGCATTTTTTAATTTGATTTTTCAAAATCCAAACAATTTTAGATCCTATGATTTGAGTTCACAAATTTGGAAATTGGAAAATTGACGTACTGGAATTCTTGGATTTTTGAAATTTCAAACGTTCGAAATTCATTGTTGAATTTTTAAACTTCACAATCTCTAAAATTCCTGAATTCAAGCATTTTTGAATTTGATTTTTCAAAATCCAAACAATTTTCGATTTTATGATTTCAGTTCATGAATTTGGAAATAAGAAAACTAGTGTACTAGAATTCTTGGATTTTTGAAATTCCAAACGTTTGAAATTCATTGTTGAATTTTTGAATTTCACAATCTCTAAAACTCCTGAATTCGAGCATTTTCGAATTCAATTTTTCAAAATCCGAACAATTTTCGATCTTATGATTTAAGTTCATAAATTTGGAAATTAGAAAACTAGTGTACTAGAATTCTTGGATTTTGAAAATTCCAAATGTTTGGAATTTCATCGTCGAATTCATATATTACGATTTCTCACCTCGAAAATTTGCGAATCTCAGAATTTTCAATTGAAATCGAGTTCGGACTTTGATAAATTCAAATATTAAAATTAATACACTTTAATTTCCTAGATTTTCCAGTGTGTTTGAATTGTTGGAATTCAATCTTCAAGAAATTCAAATTTGATGTCATTATCCTTAAAAATTTTCAACTATTTCGAAGAACACGCAATAAATTTTCATGCGTCCAAAAAATGAACGGCATATCATTGTTAAGAAATTTGATAAATCTTCATAAATCTTCGACATATTTTCATCATTTTCGGAAATTCTCCAAAATTTTTAAAGCAGAAGAAAAATCAGAAAAAATTTTCATCCATTTAAAACGACTCCAAAACTTGCAAAAATTCCCAAATTTCTAATACATCGATAAATTGAAAATCCACCCCCCCCTCACCCTTCCAAATTCTGCTTTATTTTGCTTCGACCGATCGCCGATTTTATCGCGGCACTCGTGGAACCTTAGGCGGTAGGTTACATAAGGAGACAGGGAAATATATACATACAAGGATATATATAAGGAACAGTCGAAGGAACACGAGAAAAAGAATGGAGGAATGGTAGAATAAGAAATGCACGGTAACAGAAAGAGCCGTTCTCGCCGCATGTGTTAAGCAACGGTGTTGGCATCCCGATTGGAAACATCCTGTTTAGCCGCGCTCCCCCGCCCCCAGTGCTCCTCCGCGAAATGTACAGCGATTCCGCGATAACGAAGTTGCCCGAGTCCTGCACCCCCGAAATAATAATGGGACATTATGCATAACAGGCGTGTTACGAGCGCCTAACGCACCTTGTGACAGCGGCGTTATGCGGCCGTTTACTGACCGGCGATTGTTGGGGGGGGGTTATGAACATGCTACATGGAGAAAACGGTATGGTTGCCTCAACCATATAAATAGTAACATTTACGTCAACCATATATATGGTCGAACCAACAACAGATATCATTAGCGCATAATGTTACTATTTATATGGTTGAGGCAACCATACTGTTTTCTTCGTGTACAAAAGCACTTTACATTTGTGTTTATAGTAACGACAAAAAAATGGCTGCCGTACTAGAAAAGCATGGATTAGAGCTTTTTTGCTGTGAAAGCATGAAGCACTTCCATGGTTTCAGAGGACGCTTGTGCACAGATTGAATAATCGCATCCTGTTATTAAAAAAGGTCGGGCGGAGATGCGTTGTCCGATTTGCTTGATGAATTTACGACGCCTCTCGTTTGTCTTGGCCGATTAGCGCTAATTAAGACGAATTCGAGAGTGTCTGCGACAGGTTCTAAGGTCGCTGGATCGTTGACCGATGTCAAATTCTGTGTCAATGTGAATTGAACTCCGGATCGTGGAAAGCGATCTATAAGTGGTAGCATCGACATAAAAGAAATGTAACCAGGTTACATTTCTGAGTTACTAGAGTGCTTGGCTAACCTAAAAGTGATTTTGTATGAGTTTCTAAAGTGCGTACCTAGCCAACAACTGATTTTACACATATGCGTTGCTGAAATGCGTACCTAACCCGTAACTGGTTTTATATGCATGGCTAAAATGCGTACCTAACCAACGATTGGTTTTCTTTCTGAGTTGGTAAAGTGTGTACCTTGCCCACAACTGGTTTTCTTTCGATTTATTAAAGTGTGAACCTAACCCATAACTGGTTTTATATGCGTTGCTAAAATTACGATTGGTTTCATTTCATGGTTGCTAAAGTGCGTACCTAACCTACGATTGCCTAACCTAACCTAAGGAATTTAGGGTCTATGAAAAAGGTGTCTGCAATTTTTTTGCGACACTTGAAAAACGCGAGAAACTGTATTTCCCCGAAAATCGAGATTTATTAAACGATCGAAAAGGTGCATTGGGCGATTGACATGTACCTTTTTCTTCGCGCGTCGATCGTTCGTGGAGAATTCTTTGAGATTTTTTGCTGCAGGGATCGAAGGGCCGGAACTTCAAAGGTTCGGCACCTTTTGGATTTTCGAACAATTTCAAACGGTGCGTTTCTCGGGCCATTAGGAAAATTGAAGATCTTTATACACTTTGGAGAACATGTCTTTTTTGGGGCGGCGGGGGGGGGGGGGGGGGGTTTTCGATCTTATAGCTAATTTTTTACATTTGGAAATTTGAAAATCAGACTACGAGAATTATACAATTTTTTGAATGACACATTTACAAAATTGCATGGCCATGTTATATTCAAGAGTTTTTCATCTTCAAAAGTTGCACATTTCGGAGTTGATAAATATAATGTTGAAATACAGTATATCTGAAGAAAAAAAAAAGATATTTCTATATTCTCAAAAAACTAGTCTGAAACTTTCCAAAATGCCTGAAATCCATAAATTATATCGATATCAATCGATTTTCATCTGAAAAAAATTCCATCGCTCAAAAACTCCCAAAAACTAAAAAAGCTCCCATCGCAATAATGATGAATCGATCGTACGATAGAAGTATCATATTTTGTACACGATTAAGGAGGTGGTGTCACCGTGATTCGGACTGGCATTTTTTAGTTTCCTGTTTCACTTCTCTCCGTCATATAAGTAGAGATCTCCGTAAACACTTCTGTGAAAAGATTAATGCTACGTGCTTCTTGGGATTGTCAATCCGTGGTCTCATTTGAGTATTTTCAATAACCCGCGGACAGTGAACGAAATATTACGCAGTTCGTATATCACATGTTTTTCGTATTTGTTTTCTTCAAATCGACCGCATCGTTTGTTTCATCTTCGTCGACCCGCATTAATATGAAGCACGTTTCATTCTCACGCGTATGAATTTTCGCGCCTGCATATTAAATCGACCGCGCGTATTTTGAATTGCAAAAACAAGTGGCATTAATCCGAAACCTGCAAAGTGGCTGGATGTACTAAGTATTTTCCGTATGTTTCTTGTATTGAGTGAGCTTTTGTTTGTTAGTCATTTTATTTTAGTGAAGATTTCATAAATCGAGATTGAGGAAGGATTGCACTCGAAATAAGTGTGATTTTATTCGTTTCAGAGCGATATTTTACTTAATAGAATTATTGTCATTTTTTTGAGTGAAATATTACTTTAGAATAAGTGAAGCTCCACTCGTTCAGAGTTAAAGTGTGACTCAAGGAGCTTGATTGGCAGAATTTTCACTCAAATCGAGTGAAATTTTACCTCGAAGAAATTTAGGGAGTATAATACTTTTGATTTTTCGAGTTGTGAATTCTGTGACATTCGAAATGATAATTTTATACGTATGAGAAATATTGATACAAAAATGTCTTTCAAATTTTTACGAAATAAAGCGAATCGTGACTATATTTGGAGAGATTAAAAATAAGAACGATGAAGTTGTACGAAATTGCAAAAATATTAACAGGAATTTTGGCGAACTTTGGAAAATTATCTAAATTTTCGTTACGATGAAAACTTTGTTTTGGAAACAACAGACCCAGAAAAGTTCCCCAATAATTTACAAAATGAGTAAATAAATAGATAAATAAATTAAAAAAAAAAGAATTTCGCGGAGAACTCCCGTTTGATGTCGTGTAACTCGAGCTGCTCTGTGTTTCGGTCGCGTAAATCAGGTTTGCAATAGAGATGTATCTGTCAGTCGACATATTCCTTTGGTGTGGGGATCTTGCATCCTTGTCTCGCTGGGCCCAATGCCTTTGGGCCTCAACTTCCCTCTCTATTCCCGTTTTTTGCCCTTTTCCTCTTACCCCCCCCCCCGCCCCGCCCCACATTTCTGCCGCTCGTTCCTACCATTTCTCTCCTTCGAATGGGAATGATCTCCAGGGACTGACCTAACAAACAACAACTCTAATTCCCAGTGGCGAATCTACTTTGCTTAAATTCTGATCTAATTAATCGATGTGGAAAATCGACTTAAGAAAATTTTGAAAACTTGGAAGATTTTGAAACGATTTTTAAGAGATTTTGAAACCTCCATCATTTATAGAAACAAATATGGATTATAACTCAAACAACTGTCATTTTCTCACTCGCTTTTTTAACAAGATTGCCTCGATTCGGCTAATTTCGGGAAGATACTGTTGATTTAACACTGTTTTATCCAAAAAACTCCCGCGATGTGATGAAGAAGTCGAAAAACGAGAAATGAAATGCATTAAAAAAACCGTCACAAATGTGAGGATTTTCATACCTGACATTTGTCGGCTGATTTTCAGAAGAATATTGGTGTTTTAACAATGTTTCATCCAGAAAATACTCGCGCCATTATGAAGAAGCCAATAAACGAGAAAAAAAGGCATGAAAAATCGTCACGAAACCGTCACAGATGTGACAATATTCACTTCTGGAATTTTTTGGCTCATTTGTGGAAGGATATTGTTTATTTAACCCTGTTTCATCCAAAAAACACACGCGACATTATAAAAAAGTCGAAAAACAAGAAAAAAAGGCATAAAGAACCGTCACATGACTGTCACAGATGTGACGATTTCCATTTCTGGAATTTTTCGGCTCATTTTTGAAAGAATATGAATTATTCTACACTGTTTCATCTAAAGGACATCCGCACTGTCTTAAAAAGTCGAAAATCGAGAAAAAAAGGCATGAAAAAAACCGTCACAGATGTGACGATTTTCATTTCTGAAATTTTTACAGAACTTCAAAATCTTTTCTCGAAAGGAAGTCGCGAAGAGAAGTTGTTTAGTGAAAGAGAGAGAGACAGAGAAATATTATCGTATCCGTCGTATCCAAAGAAGTTTAGGCAAGGTTATTTCCTCATCCTTGATTCCCTCCCCCACCCCCCACCTCCCCAAAACTGTTCTGCCCGGTTTAGATCTTGCATCCAAAACGTCAGTTCTGATTAGATAAGAGGTTCCTATACCAAAACAGTACCCAAAGTTTTTCGGATGCAACATCCAAATCTTCCGTTGCAGAGCGAAACTCGTTTTTCGTGCGAAGCTCGAAGGTCTCGAAAGAGACATCGCTTCGCTGTCGATTCCCTTCGAAGGCGCAAGGGGAATTTATCGTTTTCGCGCGGGGACGCCGACATTGCTGGTTTCGCCATATCTTGTACCTCGCTCTCGCGATCTCGCAGGCTTTTTCAAGCGTAGGGTACACGCCGTCGTGAGTTCTAGAGGCGCGGACAGTGGCGGATCTAGGATTTTCCTCAGGGGGTTGGCTCATCTTGTATACACGCGTGAGCCTCGTAATCAGGTTTAGTTTCAATACTTCTTAGGATTTTCAAAAGAACTTATGATTTTGAGATGATATTTGACAAATTTGTCTTATTTCATACAAAATTTTCTTCATTCTGCGATCATCAAAAATTCACCGAAATTTTTATCATGCAGCTATTGGGAAAAAATTAGGTTCAGTTTCGATACTTCTAAGGATTTTTGGGAGTACTTATAAGTCTTGAATGATTTTTAATATTTGTTTCACCCCTCCCCCCCTCCCCCCCACCTGTCTAACTAATGAGCTTCTGATTCTCTGAATTCCAATGATGTACATTCGAGCTGGCATAAACAAATAAGCCATATAAGAAAACTTACAAACTACCATTTTGGCTCATAACTCCGATTTTTTATCAAATGACGTTCTAATTATGATTATTAAAAACGTAATTATGTAACTTAAAAAGTCCGAGGTACATAATTTGAAGGGTCCAAAATCGTGGCCTTTCGATAAGGATCATATTTCTATGCAACAAGCTACAAAAATGAGCCTTACCGAAAATGGTGTTTTCCCGGTCTTAATTTTCCACCCTCTGTTCGTGTAAGCTCCGTAATTGGAAAAATAGTGCATTCTACGCCATTGGAGATGAGGCGAGACGAAGGTAGATGTTTGAATCGAGATATCGGCGTCGCTACTCGTGTATAGGTAGGATTTTTGCACTCGAGCCCCGCATGCGCGCGTACCTACTTGAAGCCTCGGTACTCGGTGCGCGAGTCTTTTATGTTACGTGGCTTGTGAGCCTTGTCCCTTCCCAGCTTCGAGCGTGTCGCCCGTATGAAAGCGGCCTTTTTTCCGAGAACCGACGCCGCGCTCACGCGGCGAATCCGAAGCGGCCATTTCCATTTCTACGTCTATACGATTTATCGCCACTTGGCGCTGAAATGTGGGGATGCCTTTTCAGCCTGTATCGCGACATTATAATATTTAACGCGTTTGTTATATGGGGATCGTGCATGGTGTGCGATTGTGGGAGTCATCCGGCTCTCGATGGATGTCTGTATTTTTCTGGAGAAATTTGGGAGATTTGTGTAGTTGGCAGATTTTTGAGAACACTCTTTTTTTATGGGGTGTTCCAAAGTCACCGGAAAACCATAGATTTTTCATGGAATTGTGAGACGATTTTTCCTTTGGCATTTTCCGAATTTGGGAAAATGGTTGGAGTTATTGAAAATTTTATTTAACGTTGAATGTTGCAAATTTATGAATTTATGTCAGTTTTTTCGATTTTGAGGAATATTATATAATATTTGAGGAATATATATAATATGGAATGTATATGATTTGGAGAAATATATATAATTTGAGGAATATTATATAATTTTGAGGAATATATATAATATTTGAGGATTTTCTCCATGTTTTATTTGCAAAATTTTGTTTCGTTCGAAAAGTTTTCAAAATTGTCGAATTTTGCGACAGCGGAAAACCGTAGATTTTCCATGAAATTGTGAGACGATTTTTCCTTTGGCATTTTCCGAATTTGGGAAAATGATTGGAGTTATTGACAATGTTATTTAACTTTGAATGTTGCAAATTTATGAATTTACGTCAGTTTTTTCGATTTTGTGGAATATTATAGATTTTTGGTTTTTCTCATGTTTGATTTGCAAAATTTTGTTTCGTTTGAAAATTTTTCGAAATTTTTGAATTTTGAGATTGTTGTGAATTTTTGCGATAGTGTGGAATTTGCCGACATTTCATGAAGAATGAAAATCATTGACGACATCTGAGTAAAATTTTAAGAAATGCTAAAAAAAATGAAGAATTTCGAAAAATCCTTGAAAACGCTGCAAATTTGGAACATTTATAAAATTTCCTCAGAACTATACAATTTTTTTTATAATTTCGAAGGACCAATAACAAAAAACGCACAAAAATGTATGTAAAAATAATTGAAATTTTCGAAAATCACAAGAGATTAGACAGAAAAAAAATCCTTTTGCGAATTTCCAAAAATATTTAAAAATCCCCAAAACTGTTGAATCTGGGAAATGACAGAAAAATTCACGAAAATTACTTGAAATATTCCAAAAAATTTATTTATTCTCCAAAGCTGCGGACAATATCACAAAAATTTCCCCAAACGAAAAAACCTAAAGCTTGGAAATTCACGAAAAGTCTCAGAAATAGTAACAAAATTTTCGAAATCATTCGAAAATGTTCCAAACATTCAAAAACTCCCCAAATGCCTTAAAATTATCGCAAAAGAGACCAAAAGTTCCGCAAAAAATGCAATTCAAAGACTGAACAGAATTTCATCCCAAAATCTCCAGAACTCAAAATTTCGAAAATGTCGAAATTCTAAACGCTCCAAAACTCCGTAAGTCTATAAAACTTCAAAATTTAAAACTTTCGTAAATAAATGCACGCAAATTCTGCGCAGATAAGAAAAATTTTCACATTTTTTCAAAATTTCACCAAGTGTAGTTCAAAAACATCAAAAACCTGTAAACTGATGGAAAAAGATCCACCCTTGAAAAAATCCAAAATATGCACAAATATGTGAAATGTTACGAAAAAGAACAATTTTCTTAAAAAGTACACAAATACGTAAAATATTACGAAATAACAAAATTTCGAAAAAAATACATTAAAAATTACACACTTACGTAAAATGTTATGAAACGAGAAAATTAAAGAAAAAAGTCCAGGAATACGTAAAATATCACGAAACAACAAAATTTTCAAAAAAGCACATCAAAAATTACACACATACGTAAAAGGTTACGAAACGAGAAAATTTTCAAAAAAGTACATAAAATGTGTACTTTTTAAAAAACTAACATTTTACGTATGTAGTACGTAAAATGTTACTAAACAAGAAAACTTCCAAAAAAATATACAAGCTCGTGAAAATTCGTGCTCCGAAAGCACGATGCCGAAAAAGCACAACTTATTCCCGCGTTTCTTGAGCTGGCTTCCAGGAAAAGCCGCTCGCAGATGCGTGATATGGCCGTGTATTGTCGAGCATATGCTGCCCGGGCAAAGCTAGATAATTGTCTCCCACTTTTTATCCCTCTTGCCTCGGAGGACGAAAGCCGGCCGAAATAAGGCTGAATAACCTGCAGGACCAAAAAGGCAAAACCTGCGAGATGCGCGCCGCAGGTAGAAAGCTCCACACCTGCGTTTCCTTTCCCCCGCGAGTGCGCATGCATATGCGTACGCGCTCGGCGCCATTACGGCCCCGGAGCAGCATCTTAACAACTTAATTTCTGACGGCGGCCGCGGGACAAGGAAAGAGACAGGGCAAAAAGGCGCCTTTTTTCATCCCCGTCTCTCTCTTTCCCTCGGCCGCGCACCACCCGTCGAGAGCTCATCCTCAATCCTCTTTTTGCAGATGATGCTTTTCGTTCTCTTTTTCCTACTATTCCCGTGTATCGTTAGCCCGGGATTTTTGTGAGTACGATGTGAGTTAGATATGGGCATTCGGAGATTCCCGGAACTTGTTTCTAAGGGCTCGTAATTTTTCTAACCCCCCGGGAATTTGAGAGTTTTTTGGGTTTTTTGAGATCGTTTTCACAGTTTTTGGATTTCAGGTTAGAATTTTGGAATTTTTGAATCGTTGATTGGTACTTCTCGGTTGAATTAGTGAACTCGCGAAATTTTTAGAATCTGAATTTTTCAGTTTCTACAGGAATTCATGAGGATTTTTTTTATTCGAAATAATTCAGATCGATTAATATTGATATTAATTCGAAACGATTCAATCGATATTTCAGTTTCGGATGTTCAAATTTTCAAATTGGGAAGGTAATTTTATAAAGTAATTTGACCTCGTAGAGACTTATAGAATGTTGGGTTTTTCGAAATCATTTTGACGCTTTTCGGATTCAGGATTCGAATTTATTTTATAATTTTGGAATGATCATCAATCTTTTTGGGTGGATTTTTGAGTTTGCAAAATTTTAGAAATCTGAATTTTTCAGTTTCTGAATGAATTGATAAGGATTTTTTATTTAGAATAATTTAAATCGATTAATATTGTTATTAATTCGAAATAATTTAATCGATTTTTTAGTTTAGATGTCCAAATTTTCAAATTGGGAGGGTCAGTTTTTAGTATTTTTTTTGTGCATGCCCTCGTAATTTGACTTCCTAGAGACTTATGGAGTTTTGGATTTTTCGAGATCATTTTGACACTTTTCGGATTCAAGACTCAAATTTTATAATTTTGAAATGATCATCAATACTTTTTGGATGGATTTTTGAGTTTGAAAAATTTTTGCAATCTAAATTTTTCAATTTCTGAATTAATTAATAAGGATTTTTCATTTAGAATAACTTAAATCGATTAACATTGATATTAATTCAAAATAATTCAATCGATTTTTCTGTTTTGAATGTTCATATTTTCGAATTGGTAGGTAATTTTTTTTTTTTTTTTTTTTTTTTTTTTTTTTTTTTTTTTTTTTTTTTTTTTTTTTTTTTTTTTTTTTTTTTTTTTTTTTTTTTTTTTCTTTTTTTTACTTTTTGGATTTTAGATTCGAATTTTCGAATTATGGTATTTCCAAATCATAAATATTTTTCGGTTTGATTTAGGAATTAGCGAAATTTTTGGAAAATTTTTTTATATTTTGCAAGTATTTTGAAAAACTTGATATTGTGAGTTAAAATTTTTCTGAATCGAATGTCTTCAGATTTTGGACATGTCCAAATTTCCGGGTTTTTTCGAAACTTGACGCAATTTTCGAAAATTTTGTACTTTTAGGATTTGAGCTTTGGAATTTCGGGAATCCCAAATCCTCAATACTTTTTGGTTGAATTTGTGAATTTGGGAAATTTTTGAAATCCAGATTTTTGAGTTTCTGAATGAAGGATTTTTAGGATTTGGGATTGCAATTTGGCTTTGGATTCTAAATTCAAAACTTTGCGGGAGATTTGACGACGTTTCGAAATTTCAAAACACTGGAAATTCTCTTTAGCTCCCTCAGACTCACGGAAAAAAAACTTCGAAAATTGGAAAATCCAAAAAAATTCTAATCTACCAATCCAAATTCCTACAAAGAATTCCTATGAACTCAGAATATTTTTTCACCTTCAAAATTCCAAGTCATCCATCAAATTTTCAAAAATTCCTCGAATTTCCTCTTTAAATTTTCCAGATCCCCCAAAAACATCCAAAGTTCCCGAAAATAACAAACACTGCATTGACGCCAGCACCAAAATACTGGACAAATGAAGACGTGCAGTCATTGCCTCCTCCGTTCTTCGTTCATCTGCCGTTCCTTCCTCGTTCGTCCTTCCCTTCTTCTTTTTTTGCGCGCCTCGCGAACTGGTTTGCGAGACCAGAGATAAACACCCTAGAAAGAGACAATACATACATTCCCTCGTCTTCTAGAAAAGGAAAGCGCGAAGATGAAGACGAGGGAACGTGCGCAAACGAGCGAATCTGAATCTAATTCGAGGCCAGAACCAACTTGTACTTTGATTTCTCCTCAATTCCCGCGATTCCTGACTTGACAAATATTTTTGCATTCCTCAGAGAAAACAATTCATCGATTTTCTTGTATTTTCGAAAAATATTAAAATTTTTACATCAAATATCAAATAAAATTATTTTCGCAAATGTCCCCCTTCAATACGCTGTTTCAGGGGCTGGAAGCCCCTATTCAGTGCGTGTTTTGCAAAAAATATTGTTTGCACCACGGACCTGAGGCGTGGCTTTTCCGCCCTCGACGATGTATGAAGCCTCTCGACCCTCGGCTGCGCCTCGGGACGAGATTTGGCTTCACACATCGTCTCGGCCCGAAAAGCCACGC
>JAPYZK010005468.1:0-13743 GCA_030522785.1 Platygaster equestris
AAAAAGTAGAAATTTAATAAAATCGCGCCATTGTTAATAAACCTCATAATACTTGTCCGAAAAATTTCATCATTCATCTGAATTTATTTATATTCCAAAAATATCGAAAATATAATAATATACACACACAAATTTTTATGCACTTGCTAGTATTATATAAATAGTACTAGCGTTCGGAATTACACCTGGAAGATCTCGTTAATATATTCAAGAGACCAACGATAAGGCTAAAATGTTTAATCATTGGAAAGTAGCAAAATGATTTATCGGCCGCGGGAGATTAGAAGGCGTTTGTTATGCAAATCGACGAAACTCGTTTTTGGGATCGAAAAATCGAATGCGAAAAATAAAAGATTACAAAATGATACACCTTTTTTTGTCACTTTCAATAAGATCGAACGATCTGAAATCCGGTGAAAAGGGTTTAAATTTTCTTTTTTCATCCGCAAATATTCTGATTGCTGAAAAATTGGTGATTTTCGAGTAATTGGAGCAAAAAAGGGAAGGGAAGAAATTTTTGGAATATGAATATTTGAGTTTCTGAATGAAGGATTTTTAGCTTCTAAGTACCTAATTTTTTTCTATTTCCGTGGGCTGTTTTTAAATGCTGTTTAAGAATTTTTTGGATATTTAGAGGTATTTTGAGGAACTTGATCGTGAGTTCAAATTTGGGAATTTTGGAATTCCCAAATCGTCAATACTTTACGGCTGATTTTATGAATTTGCGAAATTATTGAAGTTTGAGTTTCTGAATTCGGGATTTTTAGTTTCTAAGTAATTTTTTTTCTGTGGGCTGTTTTTGAACGCGATTTCAGAATTTTTGGGAATTGTTTTGGATATTTGGAGGTATGTTGAGGAATTCGATTGCGAGTTCAAATTTTTCTGAATCGAATGTCTAGATTTCGAATGTGTCCGAATTTCCGGGTTTTTTCGAAACTTGATTCAATTTTTGAAAATTTCGTATTTTTCGAATTTCAGATTTGAATTTTAGGATTTTAGAATCCCCGAATCGTCAATACTTTTTGGTTGATTTTGTGAATGTGCGAAATTTGTGGAGTCTGAATTTTTGAGTTTCTGAATGGAGGATTTTTATTTTCCAAGTCATTTTATTTCTGTGGGCTGTTTTTGAACGCGATTTGAGAACTTTTGGGAATTGTTTTGAATATTTGGAGGTATGTTGAGGACTTCGAATGTGAGTTCAAATTTTTCGGAATCGAATGCCTTCAGATTTCAGACGAGTCCGAATTTTCGGGTTTTTATGAAACTTGATACATTTTTCGAAAATTTTGTAAGTATTTTTCGGATTTCAGGTTCGAATTTTAGATTTTTGGAATTCCCATATCGTCAATAATTCTCGGTCGATTTTCGTAATTTGTGAAATTATTAGTCTGAAATTTTCAGTTTCTGAATGAAGGATCTCAAATTTCTAAGTATATTTTCTTTCTGTGGGGTGTTTTTAAACGCGATTTAAGAATTTTCTACAATTCTATCGGACAATTTGAAGGTATTTTAAAAAACTTAATTGTGAGTTCAAATTTTTTTCAATAAAATCTCCCCTGACTTCGTAAATGTCCAAATTTGCAGTTTTTTCCAAAACTCAATTCAATTTTCAAAAATTTCGTATTTTTCGGATTTCATATTCGAATTTCGGAATCCCCAACTCGCAAATCCTGCAGATTTTCGAAATACCTAAAAAAACAGCAGCCAACTCATCAGAAAACAACCCATTTCAATCCAACTCATAAAATAGGCCCACAATTTTCGAAATTCCACGATCGTAGCGAAATAAAGACATTATATTACATTACCTGGAATACCTGTTACGCGGATGTTGAGAATATTTTATTTCGCGTAAATCACCGGCTTTGCATAATTTCTTGCCACGAGTTTATGGTTGATTCCTTGATGGCGCGGAATTTCGGGACCATAAAGTGGTTCGTTTTTGCATTGCAAATAAAATCAGGCAGCGTTAACTCAAATAATCGGAGTGACGCTTGTACAAGAATAATGTGATCACCGCCGGCTTCTTTGATCTCCGATATCGAATCGCCGACAGCGCACTGTCTCTATCAAGCATCTAATTGTTCCGTTTCAGAAATGAATTGGAATCCTGAGATATCTGGAGTAATTTATTGTCAGATTAAGGACGTCTTGAAATTCAGGAAGAGTGTCGAGAGAATTTTTGATTTCTGGACATTTTGTAAATCATAGAATTGAATCTAGAATTTAATGATTAAAAATCATTAAAATTCCTGAAAATTTTTAGCAGTGCTTAGAATGATAAAAACATTAAACAACTTTTCAAAAAGTTCAATAAATTTAACGATGTTTAAAACACACATAAATTAAGACATCTACAAATCATCATTAATTAATTAATGATAAAATGTAGATGATTCTTCAAAATTTCAAAAAATACCCATCAAACCATGAAATTCAAAAACGAAAGAAAATATGTGATGTGATTATTATCATCAATAATGGGAATAAGGAAAAATACAATAAAAACACATATTTTCAACCAGTGAATTTTTATCATCCCCCATAGTAATCAGAAAAAGTGCAGATATACAAAATATTTTCGAGAAAAAACATCAATAGACTCATGTAATAATCGATTTGTAACCTTCACTAAAAAATCTATCGCGGTCAACATGAATAAACTGGAAGATAAGTTACATAACAGCTATAACACGTACGTGAAAATTTAATTCACAATTCAAAAATATTTTTAAGTTCGATCTAAAATAATGTAACATTCTAATATTTTTTCAAATTACGAAAAAATTGATTCCGCAACCCCACTAAGTGATTTTCAGTTTTTAATAACAATATTTTTTCGAGTCTTTTATGAATTTATCTAGTCTGTAATATCTTTGGCATTTTCTATTGCTTTCTCTCTCTCACCAAACGACTGCTCCTGCGAGAGAGAAAAAGACACTTGCGTAGTTGCAATTTCCAAAAATCAGAAGACCATTTGCGAAATTCCCCCCTCCCCCAAAAATTGACTTCAGTCCTGTATTTACTTCATTCGTAAAAACCAAATCCCAATTTTCTTCGATTCCTTTGTTCAAAAATGTAAACAAATTTTCGAAATAACGAAAATTCGTTTAATTTTTGAACTTTACCCCCAAAAAAGTATCGATCCTCTGACATTCAATAATAATAATTCGTTTCCGAATCCCTGTAATCGTCCTCGGAAGTTTCGCTCGGTGCAAAAAGATTGAATTTCCAAACCAGATTAGGTCCATTTTCGGCAACGTAAAGCGCGCTCCCGTTCGGGCACACGGCTATCGCGTGCGGATTATTGAACCTCTGGAGCAATAAATTACATTGTCGAGCGTTAATAAACATTTCGGGAACGAAATCGAAGCGTTCGATTTCCATTACTCACTTCGTAACGAGGGCCCCAACTTTCAATTACGTTCTCGGTTTCAGGGTTCAGGGTGAATCCTTGAACCCGAAGCATTGGCGAAGTCGGCCCATTTATGGCGTACACGAAATTACCTATGAAGAGTTTATGATCCATTGAATTGATATTTCAATTGAATGTTAGGGAGAGGGGATGGGGAGGTTATTATTTTGATGTCTTAATTCAAAGTGGCTGGGTGGGGGGGAGGGGAGGGGGGAGGGTTCACTTTGGTGCACCGGAAAAAAAGTTTTCTGAGAATCAATTATTCGAATTTTATTTTTGTTAATTTTTTTCTTGTTGCAATTCTTCATTGGAATTCCAACTCCATTTCCGAATTTTAATTCGAGTTCTAACATTTCGACAGAAACCATCGAAAATTTGAAAATTCCTCCATCAAAACCTAACCTGCAATAATAATTTGAATTTACCTGAAGCAGCGACCCCAAAAACTCTCCCGAGATCCGGCCGATGAATGGCAAGCGGTAAATCCCGCGAATCTTGAAATCGTCGTGCGCCCACGTCCAGGCAAACGACTCTCATATTTTCCCGATCCGCGACGCAAACATCCCCCTTTTCCCGAATCGTAAGATCGTGAGGGGTTGCGAAATTGACGAACACTTAAGTTCGAAAACCGAAAGACACAAAATTGAACAACAGCTTCGAAACACAGAAAGCAACTATGCTCTTACGGAAATTCCCCTTAACTTGAGGGTTAACCTTCAGCTTCCAGTGTTATTTCAACCACTCAACTTGAGGGTTCCCTTACGGAAATGCCCCTCAATATTCAGGATTGACCCTCAACTTTGAGGGTTATTTCGACCACTCAACTTGAGGGTTAACCCTGGAAGTCGAGTGTTGATCCTCAAATTGAATGGTCGAAATAACCCTCAAGTAGAGGGGAAGTTCCCTGAGGGTTAACCCTGAATGTTAAGGGTTACATTGAGATTCCTATATTATTCTTATTAGTGTCTTATAAGGCTCTTACGTGTGTTTTATAAGATTTTGACGAGGTCCAAGCTATAAGCAACTTATAAGATTCTTATGAGTGTCTTATCAGATTCCTATAATATTCTATTAAGTGTCTTATAAGATTTTTACGAGTCCCTTGAAGAATTTTGATAATGTCGAAGTTACAAGTAACTCATAAAATTCTCATAAGTGTCTTACAAGATACTTACGAGTGTCTTATTAGGTTTTGATGAGGTCGAACTTATGAACAACTTATAAAATTCTTATAGAAGTATCGCCTAAGTTTCCTACATTACTCTTGTAAGTGTCTCGTAAAGCTGTTAAGTGTATTTAATAAGATTTTGATAAGGTCCAACCTATGAGCAACTTATAAGATTCTTATGCATGGTGTATCAGATTCCTATAATATTCTTATAAGGGTCTCATAAGATTCTTACGAGTCCCTCGAAGAATTTTGATAAGGTCGAACTTACAAGTAACTCATCAAATTCTTACAAGTGTCTTATAAGGTTTTGATGAGGTCGAACTTATGAACAACTTATAAAATTCTTATAAAATATTTACAAGTATCGCCTAAGATTCCTATATCATTTATATTCATAATACCATAATATTATATATTTATAATATCGTTTATAAGCAACTTATAAGATTCTTATGAGTGTCTATCAGATTCCTATAATATTCTTATTAGTGTCTCATAAGATTCTTACGAGTCCCTTGAAGAATTTTGATAAGATCGAACTTATAAGTAACTCATAAAATTCTTACAAGTATCTCATAAGGTTCTTACGAGTACCTTAAAAAATTTTGATAAGGTCGAACTTATAAACAACTCATAAAATTCTTATGAAATATTTATTAGTATCGCTCAAGATTCCTGTATTAATCTTATAAGTGTCTTGTAAGGCTCTTACGTGTATTTTATAAGATTGTGATAAGGTCCAACTTAAAAGCAACTCGAGGGTTAACCCTGAAAGTTGAAGGTCAACTCCGAAATTTAAGGTATAACCCTCAAGTTGAGTGGTCAAAGTAACCCTCATGTTAAAAGGAATTTTCTTCAGGCAACCAATAATAAATTCGTTAATATACACCTCCGCGTCTGGGAATGATGTTGACGACATTCCCCTCAGAATCAAAAACCAGTAATCGATTGTTGCAATAACCGTCAGCTACAACGATTTCTCCTTTTGGCGTCACCACCGTGGACGTTGGTTGGCAAAAATGTCTCGTATCGTCGCCCGGGACGAATTTTTCCCCTAAAGTCAGACTCGGTTTCTCGGCTCCTTTAGTGAACTGTGCAATAAACATTCAGTTCGAGTATTTTCGAGCGTGCTCCACAAATTAATTTGAACGAAAATTTACTCAACTTGAGGAAAAATTCTGTAGATTGAGTTTGACTAAAAATTTTACTCGAAATGAGGGAATTCTCGATCTATTTTAAAGCGATATTCCACTCTGAAGAACATGGTGGGATTGGAATAATTTTGTTGAGTGAGATATCGCTCTAAAACTAGTGGAATTTCACTCCTTTTCACTCAGTCTCGATTTAAAAATCATCTTTTCTTAAATTGAGTGAATCTAGAGACTTGAGAGAGTGTAAATGCGCACTTTAAAAACTTGGTGCATGGCTACGTCGGTGATCCAGTAGTCTCCATTGGAGTCTATGTAAAGACCGTGGGGGAGGTGAAAAAAATTACCTCCCCAGCCATGTTCTACGACGCCGGTTTCAGGGTTTAGAGTCAGTATAGTGTTTTCCTCGATGGGGCCATTGGCTGTGTCTTGGTATAGGAAGTTCTCGTCGAACGTTCTTGAATGACAAAAATGAAGTAGTCACGTAGAATTAGAGACTATCTGACATTTTACTACTCCATATAATATTATTTTAATTATTTAGAACGTGGTAGAACTATGTAGATCGTGATAGAAATATTTAGAACGTGGTAGAACTATTTAGAACGTGTACGTTCTGAATAATATTATTAATGGCGGTTTTTCTGGGAAATTTTGATTTATTTTTATTTTTGGTTCAACGATTTGCAGTTGCTGTATTCGAAAGTTGCAAAATATAATCGACAATAATTAGCAATAATTCAAAATCTAAAAGAATTAGTTTGAGTTATAGAAAAGTTGGAAATCTGATGCATTTTGGAAATTACGAAAAATTTTGGAAATCATCGATAATCATCGAAAATTATTCTAAACCTAAACAAATTATGTTGATTTCTATGAAAGTTAAAAATTTGATGAATTTTGAAAATGACGAAAAATTTTAGAAATTTTCAATGATCCGTTAGAAATCATTCGAAATCGAACACAATTATTTTGAGTTATAGAAAAGTTGGAAATTTGATGAATTTCGGAAATGACGGAAAAGTTGAAAAATTATCAATAATCATTGGAAATTATTCGAAATTGAAAAAAATTATTTCGAGTTATAGAGAAGCGAAAAATTTGATGAACTTTAGAAATTACTAAAAAATGCATACATTTTTAATAATGAATCGTTAGAAATCATTTGAAGTAAAAAAAAATTATCTTGACTTTCAGAAAAGTTAAAAAGTTAACACATTTCGGAAATTCCGAAGTATACTAGAAATTAGCAATAATCATTAGAAATTATTTGAAATCGAAAAAATTATTTTGATTTACAAAAAAGTAAAAAATTTGATAATTTGGGAAATTACCAAACATTTGAAAAATTATCAATAATCATTAGAAATTACGTGAAATTGAAATAAAATATGTCGAATAATACAAAAGTTAAAAATGCAATTTATTTTGGAAATTACGTAAAATTCGAAAAATTATCAAGTATAGCAAAATAATAGGTTAGGTAATATATTGTAGGTATACCTTCACTTCTATGTGGTAAAACTATTTAGAACGTGGTTTTACGTGATGGTTTTAACTTTTTAGAACGTGAGTGTAGTAGAAATAGTATAAAATGCTAAAATTATCAAAAATTTCTGATAATTTCGAAATATTGCTAAAATTTGCGGAAAATCGAAGGATTCGTATAATGATGTCAAAAAAAAAAAAAGATTCTAAAAAAGCATAATAATATTTTCTGGATGGGAGAACGTTCCATTAAATTTCCATTGTAGCTCAATCAAAACTAAATAGAAAAAATTTCCAGTGGCCAAATCACTATTCAGTCAATGAAAATTGAATGGAAACCTAATAGAAATTAAATGGCAATTTTCAGTGGAAATTGAATTGTCAACGAATAGAAACTTAAATGGAAAAAATTTTCATTATCCAAAACACCAATGAGTCGAAGGAAACTCAAAGGAAATTTGATGGGACGTTTTCCTTCGGGTCATATCACCGAATTTTTATCGCCCCCTCCCCCCCCCCTCCCCCTCAGTGTAGCACGATGACGGATTATCGGGAGAAAAAACTCACTTATAAGTCCAGACTCTGTCTCCTCGATGAATTATAACAGGTCGTCCCATACGATCGACAGCGATCCCAGATATCACGCCGAGATTCTGAGAATGTTGCCATTTCATATCCTGCACCGGACGCGGAGGTCTCGATTCCTTAATTTCGGTTTCCTGCAGCATCCAATTAATCAAAGATAAAAAAAAAATAAAACGAGAGAATTACAACAAAATACTGGTTTTTCGAAAGCTCTACTGGTATACATCACGCTGGTGAAATGAATGAGAGGGTTATAAAAAATATGTAATATGTAAAATAGAAAGTGAACAATTTTTTGGATTTTGAAATTCTGAAAATATGGAATTTTATAGAATCTTGGAATTCATAGAGTTTGGATTTTACTGGGAATCATGAGTTGATGAGAAAGTTCGAGTTTTTTTTTAATTTTTTGGTAAAGTTTTTGATATTTTTTAAAATTTTGCGATTAGAAATACTCTTTCTTGAAATATTTCAAAAACCCTTGAATACTCGAAGTTTCAGAAGTGTTTCGGAATCTGAGAATTTGATAACTAGGATATAAGAAAAATTTGGAAATTTTGAGTCAATTTATATATTAAAAATTTTTGAGAAGTTGAAAAATCTGGAAAATCGGAAATATTCTAGAAATTTTTGATGATTTCAAGATTTTAAGGGTTTTAAAAGTATGGAAAATTGTGAACATTCCAAAAATGTGAAATTTCGAAAATTTTTGAGATTTTCGAGGAAAATTATGGAATGTTGAAAAATTCCTTAGTTTTGAAAAACTGTAGCGTTTCGAAAAAAAATATCATATTAAAACATCACAAAAGTTGGAAATTATTAACTCTTCGAAGAAATAAAATTCATAATTTTGTATAATTCATAAATTTTTAAAATTCTAATAAATTCGCGAATTCGGACAATTTCGAGATTTTTTAGAATCTTGTCGGTTTCCTCTTTTTCTGATTTTTTTCAGCTTGATTTTTCGAAATTCAGACGTTTTTAAGTTGGGTTTTCCAAAAAAAGAAACGAGAAAAACCTCAAAAAACCGTGATGAAATGTTGAAAAATTCGTTACATAGTTTTGAAAAATTCTAAAGTTCCGAAAAATTCCAAAATATTAAAACATCGGAAAAAGTTGAAAATTATGAACTTTTCAAAAAAATTCATGATTTTAGAGGAATCACAAAATTTTGTAAATTCTAAATTTTCGCGAATGTGGAAATTTTTGAGATTTTTTAGAATCTTTTTGGTTTCCTCTTTTTCTGGTTTATTTCAGCTCAATTTTTCGAAATTCAGCCGTGTTTCTAATTTCGCTTTTCAAAAAAAAAAACGTAACAAACCGCCATCATCGATTTTCTATGGTTCTTCAGATGCCGCCAGGGACCGCAACAAATTTATAGAAATTTTCATAATCAATTATGATATTCGACCAAGTTTCTCAACTTGATCAATTTTCAATTTCCCTGTACATTTTTTTCTGTGTCGTCCACTTAATCAACCACACTAAAAAAATCACACCTAATAAAAGGCTCCAAAAATCGAATGTTTCCAAAGTTTATAAACCCCACACCAATAAATCAAAAGATCCCATCATAAAACTAAAAACTTCGAAAAAAAGAAATTTCGTAGATGAAAAATGCGAGGGATTCTCTCGTGTCTACGCAGAATCCAGGCTTGGACCGAAATTGATTCGCGATAAGCACCAAAAGCGTGGGTGCAACAGGTCGATCAAGCTAGTAAAATTTGTGTGGGTGTTAACATTTTCGTTTTTTCCCTATCCAAGGGACATTTCTTGACAAAAAACATTCCAAATGACAAAAACATGTCCAACAATAAATAGAGCAGAATAAGCTAAGCATACACTAGAAAACAATCGAAGTAATTGAACGAAAAAATACACTTTTGGTAATTTTTCGGCTAATTTTGGATGATTTTTTGCTGAAATCATTCTGTTGAAAAAATTTTCCTTTTTTCGATGATATTCGAGTTACACATGGAAAATGTACGAAATATGTTGAATCTACCTGAAGCAATCGAACGATCTCGTCGAATCCATTGAGAGTTTTTCGACTGTAATGGTCGTCAATTCTGGCCGGGGTTTCCGAAAAAAATAAAGTGAAAAAAAGAAAATGGTTCAAGTAAAAAAATACTGAGTGAGCCATGTTCTTCCGTGCTCTGAACGTACGTTTCGTAAACGAGAACTCGGGAACGAAAATTTGATCAATAACCGGCGCAGACGCGTTTCGTACGTTGCGATGTAATACGGGAAAAGAGAGATGAAATTCGCATTAAAATTTGGAAATCTAATCTATAAATTAGAAATTTGTTGACGTACATACTTAGGATTTTTTTGAATAAAGAGTTTTATGAAGTGTGAAAATTTTGATGGTTGGGAAATTTCACCAGTTTGGAATATTGCAGATTTTTTGTAAGAATTGACCATTCCAAATTTTCATATTTCATTTTTTATTTCATAAATTGAATAATTGGGGATCATTTATGGAAAATGAAAAGTATAGAAGTAAAAGTTGGATTAATTCATATAAAAAATATAGGTAATAAAATAAATTCCAGAACTTTTTAGGGGTGGAGGAAAATAAAATGAAAATATCAATAAATTTGTCCAATCCTTCCGAAAATTTTGAAGAATTCCAAAATTCGTGAAAATTGCGCAGCTTTTCGAAACATTGTCAATTTAATATAAGCTATTTTTCATTGTAAATTTATTATAATATCTAAAAAATTCGTTCATTTTTTGAAAAATTCATCACCTGCAGCATTCGGAGCAAAACTTGAATTATTTTCCTATTTCGTTCAAATTTACGAAATCATATAATCTAAAATTTCACATCCGAATATTTTTATCGACTCTGAAAAATGATTTCTTAAAAAAGCAACAAATTCTGTATAAGAAACAATTGGCCAGGAAACGAAAAATCAAGCCAGTCGTCAACAATTTAATTTATTGTTACAGATTTTTACGTGAAATTTGATTTACATTGTGACGATTAAATACATCGAACTGGCAAAATGACATGAGTGAAAATTTTTTGCTTTACGTCAAATGTGAGCATTTTTATAATATTCATTTTTCGCATTTTTTAATTGGTTTATGTTTGTTTTACTGTTTGGACAAGTCTGCATAAAATTTTCGAGACTGGTTGAAAAAATGATGATGATGAAATTTTACTTGTGTCATTTTGCCAGAAAATTGAACAAATAATGTATCGACTATTTTTTTACACATACCAATAATTTCATCGTCTTTTTCAAGTTTCCAAACAATATTTTTGTATTCACTCTTCCAGCATATTCAAAAATAAATATGGATATTGATCAAAATGATGAATATTGATGAAAATTGTACTAAAGTAGTTAATTTTCATCCAAAAAAGAACATATATGAGTCATATTTTTCGTAAAATGACTCAAAAAACCGTAAATTAATCATTTTTACAGTCGCAAACATGTGACACCATAAATTCATACTTCCACGAATATTCAGAATCTAGATAATTTACAGTGCTAATTAAACAATTTAATTACATCAAATATTTTACATCTATCTTTACGTCAATCAATTATTATCTTCTACACTTTACATCACAATATTTTTCGAAATACTCTCTTCGAAAAGTCTACTAACGAAAGACATTGGTAAAATTTCAAACACATAGAAATTCCAAACTTCGTAATTTTGTTCTAGTCTATTGCATTTGGAAGAATTTGTTCTTGATCTCGAAAAAATTGGGAGATTTCATTAATTGCGGAAAAACTTTCGCGTTGTCTAATCTCATTTTTCAATGTCTAAAGTAACAGAAGTTTCGGGTTGTGTCCAAATGTAACCGGTCCGAGTGATTGAGCAATGAGCATCGTAATATCTTCCAGGAGCTCGACAATAAGACCATTTTGGGCAACGACATCGAAACTTGCTGTTGAATTCTTCTTTGCACACTTCGTTCCACCAACATGTTCTCTACGCATATTTTTACAAATTAGGGGGGGATTTCGACAATAATTTTACGAATGAAAAAAATTAGACGTGAAAAATTAATAAACATCGAGTTGAGGATCGATAAAAGGACATAACATTGCGTCGTGAATTTTGAATGTTTATTAAAAATTTTAAGAAATTTTGCGTTATTTTTTATGAATCTTTAAAATTGAAAATATCTACAAGTATTTTTTAAAAATTAAAGGTTCAGTGAATTTGCTTGCATTTTGATCCACAGTACTTAAAAATTTGAGCCTGCAAATATACTTTCCAAAATTCCACAGAATTAATATCATATCTAAAACCTGTGAATCTTTCGTACATTTTTGAAAAATCTGAAAAAAGTTGTAATATAATCGATATAGAACGAAATGATTAGCTAGAAAACAATTTTTTTCACCTCTGCCAAATATCCTCTGACACTCTGATCACTGTAATTTCGTTTTGCGATTTGATGTTTCACGAGATCGGAATTGCAAACTGCGATGCAGATTCCCAGCAACAATATGTAAACAAATTTCATCTGAAAAACAAAAAATACGTTTTCCAAAACAACAAAATCGCAAATTTATGGAACAGTAAAGTTGAATAAGATTTTACAGAATTTACAGTAATTTTATAGAAAAAAAGTAATCAATGAAGAACTCACTTTCATGCTGTTCATTTTCACGTATTTATTTTGGAATCTTTCTTGTCTCTTTACAGGCTATTATTTTTCAAATATAGTTAAACAAGTGTTTTTGCCAAGAGTCGAATCACACTGACAAAACATCGTATAAATAGGGATGATTGGAAACAGGGTTAAAGAATTTCGTGGACATGCGCAAATCACGAAGGGTTGATTCTGTGGGAGATGAAATTTCGAAGTTTATGATTTTTTTCGGTTTTACGTCATTTAAAATGATTTATATCAGGGGCACTGGCGATTTTATCAATTTTTTTCGAAAAAATAAATTCATTATACTTCAAATTCGTCTTATAAGCACAAAAACGAAAATATATTAAGCAAAAACTATGAATTAAGATAATTTATTATCAAATAATGAACCGTGATTAAATATTTGTTATAACAAGTTTATGAATTATTGGAAAACGCATTTGTATGGTCCCCGTTGTATGATAATCTACATGTTTACAGGTAGGTAAAAAATCAAGTGTCAGGGGCACTAGAAATTCCATTCGTTTGTTTCGAAAAAAACAATTTTATTGTATTCAAACTTATTAAATACGTCTTTTAACAATAGTAACGTAATTATATTGAAGAAAAACTACACATTTCGGTCATTTCTGGATAAATCAACCGAAAATGGAAGACTGAATAACATTTCGTAAAAGGCCGCGCAACGAAAGACTCAAAAGTATCGATGGTATCGATTCCAGTATCGATATTTTACATGTAAACGGCGCTTTACATTTTTTGTTATGAAAAAACTGTGAAAGTTTATTTATTATTTTTATCAGTGAAAAAATCTTACATTATTCGAAGTTATTTCGTGTTTATAAAAAATTATCAAAAAATGTACGTTTCGAAAGTTGGTAAGTGTAACTGCAGTTGCCATATCTGAAAACAATGAGTGGAAACAATTACTTTTTTTATTACGTTTGTTTTTTTTTTCCTTTCGTATTTATTTATATACATCAAATATTCAAAATCAATTCGATATTACTGAAGTTTTTACGAGAGGAAGAAATTGAAAATAAGATACATTAAGAGTCATTTTAATGACTTAATGCAAAATAGTGAACTTTGGACTCGACTCCATAATGATAACTGTGCACTCGAATTTTTATCTTTTGATTGGATAACAGAACTTTTTTTTGAGTGCGTCCCTAGTGGTATCGAAAAAACCGTATAAAACTGAAAAATAGAGCGAAAACTTAAAAAATGCGTTATTTTTTGGGTGATGAGTAAAAAACAATAAATTGTAATGTGAAACTGAAAAATGATCGAATTTAAACTT
>JAPYZK010005469.1:0-13247 GCA_030522785.1 Platygaster equestris
TTTTTAAATTATGGAATTTTTGTTTACTTGATTGTTGAGGTTTTTAAAATTGAGTTTTTTGAGTTGTCGGAAATTCGGGTTGGTTTATAGAATTTCTGGGTGATTTTTTCATCTTTTTGGATGATTGAATTCAAATTTCGATTTTTTTTCATTTTTTTACATATTCAAAAATTTTTATAGTCGTTATCACATTTTCAAATTTTCTACCCACAGGAGATTTGAAAATTTGGCATTTGAATGTTTATTTCAGAGTTCGTATACTTTTGAACGTCCGAATTTTTTTTACTTGATTATTGCTGTTTTGAAATTTGAGTTTTTTGAGGTATCGAAAATTTGGATTGGTTCATATAATTTCTGGGTGATTTTTTGAATTTTCCGGATTATTGAATTCAAATTCCGAGTTTTGTTCATTTTCTTACATATTTTATATATTTTATATTCGTTATCACATTTTCAAATTTTCTATCTACAGGAGATTTGGAAATTTGTTTAGACTTCGTAAATTTTTGAACGTCCGAATTTTATTTTCTGGAGTTGAATTTCACTTTTTCTTAATTTAAATTATAATTTTTGTCGTTTTCACGAAAATTGATGAGTTTTATAAGACTTTACTTAATTTCTTATAATATTTCGAAATATTGCGAATTATTCTACAAACCTTAGCAGAATTTTGAAAATTCCAGATGACTGAACCCCCCCCCCCCCCCCCTCCCCCACTGACATTGATAGAGATTATCAAACAATTTAATGAATAATAAAATCTCTGAAAATTTTTGAAAATGAAAGATTAATACAACATAACATTTCTTGTCAGGCAATGCAGGGTTCGGACAAATTTTCAGATCGCGATAAGAATTCTTCAACTTGAGCAGGTTTTGACACGAATTTACGAAAATATCGGAAATTTGAAAAAATTGTGAAACTGTGTCAACTCTTCCCTCAACGAAGTAATTTAGAAAAGAATAACAGGACCATAGTGATCGTCGCTTTTATAAAAACAGACCAAATTTTCATAAAATCAGCGAATTATTTATGAAAATTAGTTTTTTATAAGGTCAATTTTATATAAGTTGTATAAAATTTACGATTTGTATGAAGTGGTTTTATAAAAACTATATAAAAAAATTTTTTTTATAAAATCTGTCGAAATTTTCATACAATTCATTTGTTTTTTTATAAAAACAATCAAAAGCCTGTAATTTTCTTATACAACATTTATTTTCATAAAAAATTTGCGATTTTGATAGAAAGTTTTATATTTTCATGAAAAAAACTTTCCTGATATGAGGAATTTCTCTTATAAAATAGTATTGTAATATTTGATACGTTTTTATTACACAAGGGAATAGAAAATCATGTTCGTAACGTTTTTTAGCAATTATAAAACGTAAAAACATTCGATTTCATAGGATTACAGAATTCTTCAACTCAAATTGAAAATAAGCATCCAAATTGACATAGATTTGATTGACAAGAAAGTTGACTATCGGATTTCCGATGTAAAGGTCGCAAGTTCAAATCCCGCTGCTTCCAAAAAATTTTCAAATTTCTTTCGAAACGAAATTTGAGCTAGAGAGCCTCATAAACTGATGGAAAATGGGTATATACATCAGCAAAATGATCCAAAAAAGGTGAGAAAAAATTTCGCATATTTTAAAAAATGTTGAAAAAATTTTTTATAAACAAAACTTTTCTTCATAAAACTTTCATGAAACCACTTTATAAAAAATACATTTTTTCTAAAACTTTCATGAAACCGACCTTATAAAAATTTTTATAAACATTTTTTGTAAGGTTTTTATAAAAACTAGAATCACTAGGGTTTCGTCAGATTAGAAAGTGCCACACTCGCTACGCTCGTGAGGCAATCTCCACGCTCGAGGAATCTCCTCTTTCTCCCACTAGTCGCACAATATACTATTTATTCGCTCGTACGGTTATATTGATACGATTATATTATACGATTTACTACGATTATATTAATACGATATACTACAATTATATTAATACGATATACTCATACGATTATATTCCTCGGCTTCGCCTCGGAATATAAACTCGCATTCGTGGAAAAAAACTTTTTGCCCTTTGGAACATAATAAATTCTATTGTAGACCGGCAACAACAATACATCGCTCAGGAATCACAAAACGAGCGCTCATTTCCGAAGCGTCGCGAGCAGAACCGGATGCATCAAGCTATTTTTCAAAGGACTTATCGCCAAGACCATCGCCCGGTGCACCATAGAAGAGGCCGGGTCGAGTCTCGAATTCTCCCCAGGAAAAGTTGTTGCTCGTAGACTTTCCAACTTTTATTTACCTCGCCGTTTAACTTGTGAGCTTTCTTACTTTCGGATGATACGAGCAGCGAATGCGAAAGCGCCGATTGAGATTTTGTCGAACGATGCCGAGTTTCGGAATTTCTTCAAATTTTGGGTGAGGATTAATTAACTACAGAGTCAGAGTCGTAATTATATAAATTCAGAAGAATTCTAAAGTGCTGATTTTCGGAATATTCGATTTTTAATATAGAAAGAAAATGAAATGAAAAATGGAGGGAAAAAAGTAAATTTTGAGAGATAAATATGAATTTGATATTGTTTTCTAATTTTTTTGGATCTTAGTTTTGCGTCACGTTTTCGTATTTTAGGATTGGAAATTGAAAATTTGGAATTCTTGGGGATGAAGTTTTATAGAAATTCATGTGAATTGAATTTTGAATGTTACGAATTCGAAATTTTTATGTACTTTGAGTTGAATAATTTAACTCGAAAATTTTGTATTTTGAGAGATATAAATGATTTTAATAGTGTTTTCTAAGTTTTTTGGATCTTTTGATAGTTTTGTGTCACGTTTTTGGATTTTGGGATTGAAAATTGAAAATTTGAAATTTTTAGGGATCAAGCGTCATAGGAATTCATGTAAATTTAATTTTCAATGTTAGAAATTAGAAAATTTTATGTTCCCTGAGCTGAATGGTTTAACTGGAAAATTTTCTAGAGATTCAAATCTTCAACTTTGAACTTCCAGATTTTGGGATCAGAATTTCAGAATTCGCGAACTTTGAAATTTTTTTGGGATTCGAATTTGCGCGATTTAGATATTTTTTTCCATAATTTGAATGTCGTAAAATTTGGTTTGCAAAATTCGAAGTAACTTTGAGAAATTTGTCCATTTTTCATCTCCGAAATGTTAAAATTTTCCTTCTTAAAATTTGATCAATTTTCGTTTACGAAAATTCTGAATACAAACGAATTTTCGGTACTTTTTGTCAATTTGCAATCATTTTTCAAAATACTCGTTGTTCACCATTTTTGAAAATGATCAAATTTCGACATTGTCTCAGTATTTTTATCTTGAAAAGTTTATATATTATTGTTTTTTTTCACGTTCGTGATTTTTGAAAATCGTAAAATTTTCCGAAATCTAGAATTTAAGAACGCCGGAATGAAATTTCTCTACTGTATTTTATTATATAAATGGATAATATATTATACATATGTTATCAGCATTGTAAAAAAAATGTAATACAATTTCATACCTGTAATAAAAATTATGATTTTTGAAGTAGAAGAATTTATTGTATTTTTTTTACTTACTTGTAGCTCACTTAGTTCTTTAATTTGGAACTTGGGATTTCAAAATGAAACTATAGTAAAACAAAATGATCAAAAATTAAAACTTTATGTATTGTTATCATTATTATTTTTCAATTTATCAATTATTCTGCATTATTATTCGTTATTATTAAATAAATAGTAATCGAAGAGCATCAGGCAGCCACAATTGAAGTGCAAACATCCATTTACCAAGTTCTACAGTGTTATCAGGTAAATGGCAAATTTCCTATAATTCAAAATTTTTCCGAACAAAAAAAAATTAAAAAATCACTCATTCAGTAAGAAAAATTAGCTCCCTAAGTGATTTTTTCGACCTGTCCAAATTTTATTGATTCGTTCAAGACCGTATCATGCACTTTTGGGGCCGTGTCAAAAATTCCTCGATTCGTTCAGGGCCGTATCATGCATTTTAGGGTCCGCTCGGAAAAAAATTTTTTTGTTTCTAAATTTTACGTTAATTGCAAAATTGATCGATTTGTGATAATTTGATTGAATTAAAGACAAAATGAACAAGTTATTATGAAATAATTTAGAAATTGATGGTTTTCGTACTCACCTTTTAACAGGAACAGTTGTATTTGGCGACGATCAAAAAAGTTGATTTTCTGATTTTCATAAGAATTTTTGAGGTTAGGAAATATTTTCGGAATTTTTCATGCTTTTAGAACACTTAGAATCTTGTAATTATTCGAGAATTATAACATTTAAGCAAAAGATCTGACGAAATCTAAAAGATTTTGCAAATTTTCCAAATTTTGGGACCTTTTTTGTGATTTTCACAATTTTTCGTGCTTTGAGAATCCTCAAAATCTTCAAATTACCTGCAAATTCTTGGAGGTAATTGAAAAATCTAACGAAATCGATAAAATCTGATAAATTTTCGAAAATTTGCCGCATTTTTTGTAATCTCCACAATTGTTTATGCTTTGAAAACTCTTAGAATCTTTGATTTATTTCGAAATTATGAAACTTGAGCGACAAATCTCACGAAATCGAAAATAATATACGATTATTAGACATTTTGGAAATTTTTTTGTAATTTTTACAATTTTTAACGATTTTAGAATCCTTATAATCTTTTAATTATCTGAAAATTCTCAAATGTGATGAAAAAATCTTACGAAATCGAAAAAATCTGACGAATTCACGGAAATTTGCGACATTTTGTGTAATTTCCACAATTGTTTATGTTTTTAAAACTCATAGAATCTCGGAATTATTTCAAAATCATAAAATGTGAGCGAAAGATCTTACAGAATCGAAAAGATTTTACGGATTTCTGAAATTTTGCCACTTTTTTGTAGTTTTTACGATATTTCGTTCTTTTGGAATTCTTAGAATCTTCAAGTTTGTCTATAAACTTAATTTTTTTTTAATTCCCACAATTTTTTATGCTTTCGAAACCCCCAGGATCTTCAAATTACCTGAGAAATCTTAAATGTAATTAAAAGATTTTACAACATCGAAAAAATCTCACGATTCACATGATATCGCAAGATTTTTAAAAATTTTAATTTTTCATGATTTCAGAACCCTTAGAATCTTCAAAATATCTAAAAATTGTCGAACGTAATCAAAAAATCTCACGAAATTTGACAAATCAGACGAATTTTCTAAAATATGCGACATATTTCTGTACTTTCCACAATTTTTCATGCATTACCCTTAGAATCTTAAAATTATCTAACAATTTAAAAATGTGATCGAAAGATCTTACGAAGTCGGAATAATCTTACAAATTGTCGATATAATACAACATTTTCGAAATTTTCACATTTTTTCATGCTTCAAAAACTCTCAGAATCTTCAACTTATCTGAAAAATCTAAAATGTAATCAAAAGATCCCACAAAATTCAGAAAATCTCACAAATTCACGTAATGTTGCAAAATTTTTTAGAATTTTCAACATTTTTCATGCTTTCAGAGCCCTTAGAATCTTCAAAATATCTAAAAATTCTCGGATGTAACCAAAAAATCATACGAAATCAAAAAGAACCTATACATTTTCCAAATCTTGCAACATTTTTCAACATTTTCCCAACTTTTTATGCTTTCTATTATTATTATTTTTGTAAATGATAGTTTGTAATTTTTTGATGTTCTATTATTCTCATTTTGTTATTATTGCTTTTAGAATCCTCAGAAGCTTGAGATTATCCAAAAAATTCAAAATATACCTCCGAAAACCCACAACAGTGAGAAAAGTACCCACTTCTCCCACTCGGTACCAAAAAATGCGATCACTTGTGCAGAAATAAAAAAACTCTCAAAATACGACTGCATCGTAATATATTTCGTAGATAAATTTTATACATTCACAACATGTTAGATACGCGAAAAATGATGGAAACGCTCATGCGACGTGATATGTAAGTGGCACAAGGTTTACACTCCTACGCTAAAAAACGATACGATTTGCATAAAAACTTGTTCTCCCGATGAAAATGCCCTCCCCCAATATTCTTGGGACGCGCTAATTTTCCTATAAATGAGAGTACATTTTTTCCCGTACTTTATTAGCCAGAGTGGCCACGATCGAGCACGCTCATTTATTTTAATCCTCCCAGCCATTTATTTCAACTCAATAATATGTCGTGTGGAAAATGAGACTTTTTTCCCGTAATTGTTTAACTCTCGTCGCGGCGAAATAAATGAGATCCCGCGTGATTAATGCTTCCCGACACAATTACGTACACTTCTACCCCTTTTTTACGTAAAAAATTTCCTTCGTGGCTGAGATAGTTTATATCTACAATTTTTTTTTGTTGGTTTTTTGGGTCTCTTGAGGGGGGAAATGGGGTTTTTGGCACGGTTATGGATTTTTCCTGATGGGTTTGGGGGAAAAAAGGGTTTGATTCTGGATGAGAAGGTTCAGATTTTTACTGAGGGAATTTTTGGTATTTTTTGGAATTTTTGTTTTTGGAGTCTGGTTTTTATGTGTTTTTGGATTTTTAAGTTTAGTCTTGAATTTTCGTGATTTTGGAGGGAAAATTTCTGGTTTTTTGTATTGGAAGACAGAAATTTACGAATTATGGAGATTTTTGAATTTCGGAATGATTGAATTTTTAGAACGATATTTAGAAATATTTATCTTCACAGATTTTTGAGTCAAGTGGAATTAATTTTCGAGAATTTCGGAATTTGAATCACGAAAATGTTTGATTTCCGTATTTTAGGATGAATTTTAGAAAAAAAGTGTTAGATTTTGGATGGGAAGGTTGAGATTTCGACCGAGAGAATTTTTGGTATTTTTTGGAATTTCTGTTTTTGGAGTCTGTTTTCCACATGTTTTCGGATTTTTGAGTTTAGTCTCGAATTTTCGTCATTTTGAAAGCAAAATTTCGGGATTACTGTATTAGAAGACAAAAATTTACGAATTATGGAAATTTTCAAATTTTGGAATGATTGAATTTTTCAAGAAATATTTTAGAACTTTTATTTTTAGAGATTTTTTAGTCGAGTGGGATGAATTTCGGAGAATTTTCGGAATTTTGATTACGAAATTTTTTGAATTTTGTATTTAAGGACGCAAATTCATGAATTATGAGAATATTTCATTCTGAAATCAACAAATCATTCGGAAAGTGTGTTTGAATTTCCATTTCCACAATTTGAGTCAAAAGATTTCTGCATTTAGCTTCGTGAATTTTTCGTAAATTTTCGTTGCACATTTTTTGTTTTTTCGTATAATTTTAATATTAATATTCATACTCAATTTTAAATATTTCTGAATCTTCGAAATTGAAAATCAATCTTAATATTTTCCATTTTCTTAAATTCGGATTTTGGGGTCCAAATTATAAAATAATTATAAAATTATTCAATTTCCTATGAAATATTATGAAATTTCACATTTGTATCATAATTAAGTTATTATTGACTCAATCATTTATGATATAAATAATAATATAATAATATCATAATCAACTGAATTTCACATATATTTTTATAATCACAATAAATTCAAATTATCAAATAATCAAAATAATTGAATTTCGATTTTCGGATTCATACAGCTCGTAATATCAAATTTTTCATAAAATTATTACAATTCTATGATTTCAACTTCGAAATTCCCCGAACGTGGAGAATGAATTTTTTTTCTTTTTCATTATTTCGTAAGTATTTTGTTTTATTCGTATTTACATAGTGAAAAACTAGTTTTTCTTATTTTTTGTACAACTGATGAAAATTTTTTCGAAAATTCAAGCCAGCACATTAATAATTGAAAATAATTATATTATATTATATATATAAAGAATCGATATATTATAATATATAATAATCATGATTATTTTGAGTCACATAATTCTCAACTCCCAAGTTTCCAAAATCCTCAATTTCTCCTCCAAAATTCTCCCATTTCAGATTCTCCATCCCCAAATCCAAATTTCCGTCACTTGAGATTCGAAAATTCCCACTGATTCCGAAAATACCAGAACCAACAAATTCGTAATCAACAAGTTCAGAATATCCATTTCCAAATAAAAATTTCCCAACTTCAGATTCAAAACCCCAAAAAAACCCATCAGGATGTCCAATAAAAATCATCCAATTCGTCGTTCATCCCATTAAATCAACCAGAATCATCCGCAATAAAAAAAAAAGAACATGAACAGTCCCATAAAAAATGAAACACCCATAAGAAGCCCACCACATACACTAAAAACTCTCACATTTATTGTCCCACAACCGTTAAAAACCACCCCCAATCATAATCAAAACCAAAAACTCCGAACAAAGTCAATAATTTCTTTCGAAAAGCAAAAATGCCTCCTGGTTTTCGCTTTGTCCGATAAAAACCGCGGGAATGCTGATAATAATGATAACAGCGACGCGAAGTGTGCGGTGGTGCTTGGTGAGAAAATAAAGGACGCGATTTCCATTTATATTACCTCTTCGGGAGGTCACGATATTTTTTTTCTTTGTTTTATTTCATTTTTTCATGCCGCGCGAAATATTACCGATTTATTGCTGTCGCACCACAACGGTGAAGGTGCACTTTGTTGTCCAGCCCGCCTCGTCACTCGCTTCGTACTCGACTTTGTGACCGCCGACGTCGAATTGCTGTCCTGGTGCCTGGAACGAATTAATTTTCCGGTTCGTGGAGATTAAAGTCGAATTTCCGGGGATTTAGAAGATAGAGAACATCGATTGGAATGTATTTTTTGGATTTTGTAGAAAATTTGGAAGAATTGGGAAATTGGGTGAATGGATTTTGGAATGAAATGGGAATGATTGACGTTGGCTGACTATAGAGGATTTTGCTACTGAAATTAACCATTTTTATTTTCAATTGAAAAATTTTCGAAAGCAAGGAATTTATTTCACCTTTCGTGGAGATTAAAATCAAATTTCCATGGATTTTGAAGGGAAAAAACATCGATTTTTAAGTATTTTTTGAATTCTGAAGAAAATTTGAAAGAATCCGGGAATTGGGTGAATGGATTTTGAAAAAAATGGAAATTATTAAGGGTGACTGACTATAGAGAATTTTATTACTGACATTTGGGAAATTTTTTTTTAATTGGAAAATTTTCGAAAGCAACAAATTTATTTTACGGTAGGTGCAGGAATTTTCGTTGATTTTGAGGGAAAAAAACATCAGTTTTCATGTATATTTTGGATTTTGAACTGGAAAATTGTCGAAAGCAACGAATTTATTTTACGGTTCGTCGAGATAAAAGTCTAATTTTCGCGGATTTTGAAGAAGAAACTATCGATTTTCATGTATTTTTTGGATTTTACAGAAAATTTGGTACAATTCGGAAATTAGGTGAACGGACTTTGAAAATAAGTGGAAATAATTGATGTTGGCTGACTTTAGATGATTTTACTACTGAAATTAAGGTATTTTTTTTTAATTGGAAAAAGGTCGAACGCAACAAATTTATTTTACGGTAGGTACAGGTGCAAGTCGAATTGTCGTTGATTTTGGAGGGAAAAAACATCTAGTTTTAGGTATATTTTGGTTTTTGTAGAGAATTTGGAAGAATTCGGAAATTGGGTGAATGAATTTTAAAAATAAATGGGAATGATCGTGGTTGGCTGACTATAAAGAATTTTATTACTCAAACTGACGAATTTTTTTTTCAATTTGAAAATTTTCGGAAGCAACGAATTTATTTTACGGTTCGTGGAGACAAAAGTCGAATTTTCGTGGATTTTGAACGGAGAAAACATTAGATTTCAAAAATTAATGGAAATTATCGACGTTGGCTGATTATAGAGTATTTTACTACTGCAATTGAGCAATTTTATTTTTATTGGAAAATTCTCGAATGCAACGAATTTATTTTACGTTTTGTGGAGATGAAAGTCAATTTTTCAGGATTTTTAAAGGAAAAAACTTCGATTTTCATGTATTTTTTTGATTTTGTAGAAAATTTGGAAGAATTCTGAAATTCAGTGCATGGATTTTGAAAAAAATGAGGATGATTGGAGGTTGGCTGACTATAGAGGATTTTACTACTAAAATTAAAAGAAATTTTCTCAAATTGAAAAATTGTCGAAAGCAATGAATTAATTTTGCGGTTCGTGGAGATGAAAGTCGATTTTTTGTGGATTTTGGAGGAAGAAAACATCGATTTTCATGTATATTTTTGATTTTTTATAAAATTGGAAGAATTCGAAAATTTGGAAAATGGATTTTAAAAATACATGGGAATGATTAAGGATGGCTGACTGTGAAATTTATGGAATTTTTTTTTTCAATGGAAAATTTTCGAAAGCAACGAATTTTTTTTACGGTTCGTGATGAAAGTCGATTTTTCGCAGATTTTGAAGAGAGCAAAGATCTATATTAATGTATTTTTCGGTCTTTGTAGAAACTCAAGAAGAATCGGGAAATCGGGTGAATGGATTTTTGAAAGAAATGGGAGTGATTGACGTTGGCTGACTATAGAGGATTTTACTACTGAAATTGACGACTTTTTTTTAATGTGAAAATTTTCGAAAGCAACGAATTTATTTTACGTTTCGTGGAGATGAAAGTCGAATTTCTATGGATTTTGAAGGGAAGAAACATAGATTTTCATGTATTTTTTGGATTTTGTAGAAAATTTGGAAGAATTCGGGAATTGAAACCAAAATTTTTTGAAAACAACACATTCGTAATAGAACTGATATATATAATAACTAATATAAAATAAACAATATGATAATATGATAAAATAAAAAAAAATAACATAAATACTCATATAACTAATATTAAATAACTATTATATAAAATAAGTAATATATAAATAACAAAAATAAACTTACAAAAATGAATAACAATATAACTTTCTCATCTAGATAACTATAAATATACAAGTTTAAACGCCTCTCTCTCCCCCCATGAAAATCACCCTCCATTTTTCTCTCCTCCAAATTATGCAAGAACGAAAAAATTCAAATAAGACCCGAGGTCGAAATATTCCTCAAAATTTCAAGATGTACACGAATGGATCGGGCGTCCCGCTGAAGCGGCGAATTAAAATTCAACTAGCGCCGGAAAAATGGCGGGTTTAAGAGGCTCGAGACGGCGGATGCGGAATTAGTTATGCATAATTTTGCCCCGGGAAAATGGGGATCGCGCCGAAATTCCCCCGGGGCTATCGCGATTACCGAAGTTTTCCCGAGATAAGAACAAGTTTCGAAAACGTAAACGCCCGCGATTTTATCGCCTTATGTTTTTCGCGTTATTGTGTTCCCGGAGCGTTTTCATATAAATTTGACCGCTGATGAATTCTTGATGAAATAATGGAAAATTTATCGGGCGATTGTCATGCAAATTGGGAAAAATGAGTTTAAGTGGGATGCACGAATTTGTTATGAGATTTGGATTTTTTGAATTTTATTTGAATTTGCGTCCAATGAAGATTATTTTGTAGTTTTTTACGATTCAGAATGATTCTGGATTTATTTTTAATATTCCGAATGTTGTGAAATCTACGAATACGAATTTCGATACTATCGAATTCTAGAATTATTATACGTTTGAATCCACCACTTTTGAAAGTTAGGATCTTTTCGTATTTTTTCGGAATTTCATTAACTTTTTTCGATTTTTGAATAATTTGGATAAATCCGAAAACTTTTGCGATTTTCGGAATTTCGAAAAATTTTTCTAAATTTTTAGTACTTTCGTGGGTATATTAGAAAGAAATCGAAAATTTTCGAAACATTTTTTTAATATTGGGAATTTCCGACATTTTGAACAGTTTCTAAAACTTTGGCAATCAACAAATTTTGAAATTATTTGAAATGTGACATTTTTGGCTATTTTTAAAATTAGAAATGATGAGAATTTTTTTGATATTTTTTCGGAATTGAATAAATTTTTTTGGAATTTGGAATAATGTGGATCATAAATCCGAAAAATTTGGCGATTTTCGGAATTCCGAAAAATTTTTCGGATTTTTCAATATTTTCATAGGCATAATAAGAAGAATCGAAAATTACTGGAAAATTTTCAAAAATTTTCGAATTTTGAAAAATTGCTTTGAAATTTCCGACATTTCAAACAATTTCCAAAACTTTGGCGATTAACAAATTTTTGGAATTATTTGAAATGTGACATTTTGGCCATTTTCAAAATTAGAAATGATGAGAATTTTTTTGACATTTTTTTGTGAATTAAATAAATTTTTTTCGGATTTTGAATGATTTGGATCATAAATCCGGAAACTTCGGCGATTTTCGGAATTCCGGAAAAACTTTCGAATTTTTCAATACTTTCGTAGGTAAAATAGAACAAATCGAAAATTTCTGGAAAATTTTCGAAAAATTTGGAATTTTGGAAAACTGCTCGGAAATTTCCGACATTTCAAATAATTTACAAAACTTCGGCAATTGAAAAATTTTTTTAATTATTTGAAATGTCACATCTGTGGCTATTTTCAGTATTAGCAATGATAAAAATTTTTCTGACATTTTTTCGGAATTGAATAAATTTTTTCAGAATAATGAATAATTTTTATAAATCCGAAAACTTTGACGATTATCGGAATTCCGCAAAAATTTGAATTTGATGGATTTGATTTCTGGGAGTTTTCGAGTTTCGAGTTTTGGAAGATTTAAACAATTTTTTGGAATCGGTCAAGATTTTGGTCAAGAGTTGGTTTCTTCAATTTTGAGCTTCCATACGATGTATTTTTTCAATAATTGAGATTTGGGGGAATTTCAGAACCTCAAAGTGGTTGAATTTTTTTCGGGCTATAAAACCCTATAGAACGTTTTTTTTTTTGTTTTTTTTTCCGAATCGTGATCCATGAATTATCTTGTGAATTTTTTTCTGACGGATCATTATTTAGTATTATTGATCGCAATATAATTCGAAGTTTTGGAAAATTCGGGAGCATTATCGATTTATTTTGAAAATGACACTTTTTTGCACAGGCATCCAAATTTGATTATTTTTGTCGAAAATGCTAAGTCAAACAAAATAAATGAGCTTCATTTTGTTGGAAAATTAATTTTTATCAGATCTTGAGTTTTTATTATACTTACACTGAATGATTCAAATTTTGCGAATTCAAGTAGTAAAATTCTCTGTAGTCAGCCGGAGTATATGACTTCCATTTTAACGAAATTTCCATTTTTATTCAGATTTTCCCTCATTTTTTTATAGATTTCAAAACATAC
>JAPYZK010005471.1:0-11844 GCA_030522785.1 Platygaster equestris
GTTTTTTCAAATTACATCTTTGTATCATATTTATACACCTGAATAAATATTATTATTATATAAATTCAAAAAATTTAAGCAATCACGTGAATTTTCCTAATTTCGAAAATGTTTTTCTTTTTTTCAATTTTTCTCATAAAAATCCTGGTGTTGTGCCAAAACTTCAGGAGTTCTATAAAAATTCTAAAAGTTCTGAGAACTTCAAAAAATTTGAAAAAATTTGAACACTTCGTTATTTCGAAAATTTTCGAAATATTACCGAATCGAAAGAAATTCAAATTCACTTCAAATACGTCGAAAATGTGTGAATTACATAAATTCCTAAATTTCAAAAATTCAAGCAACCACGTAAATTTCTCTGATTTCGAAAATTTTACTTTTCGTCAATTTGTCTCACCAAAATCCTGGTGTTTTTCGCTGTTTCAGGCCGAGCAGTTGCCATCGTCCCGTCAGGTATACAAAAATAAATATGGATGTATGATACATATATAATACGCGCAACATGCGCGTATAAAGCACGTCCATACACACTGCGAGAGACTTCCCGAGATTTACAACCGGCATCTCTCAGGATGGCCAAGAATGGATGAAAGGACGAAGATAAAGAGGCAACGCGGCGCACTCGAGTTCGCGAGAGCGAGACGACCGCGAGATTTATGAACACGGCGCGAGGTGCGACTAGGAAAAGAGGGTCCTGCGAAGGAGACAGTGTTGCCAGACGGTTTGAAATCGTCCTCCAAATCATCTGGGCTTTTCATTATATTTTCAGAAAATTTTTACGTTTTTTCAACAATTCTCCAAGTTTTGAAAAGTTTTTCAGCATTTACTGGGAGTGGGACGAAATTGTGGAGATTTTTTTGAAAATTTCGAACAAATTTCAAAAATTCACGAAAATAACAAAAATTTACGTCAATTTACAATTATTTTGAAAAAGGCACAAAAAGTTAGGATTTTGACAGAATTATTACATTTTACACTTCGAATGAATGTTTTAAATATTATGAAATTTTGGGTTTGTTTTGTTTTTGAATAAAATTTTGAAAAACCTGAAAAATTCCCCCAAGTTTCTAATTGTTTGTATTTTTCAGGTTTTTTTTTGCTTTTTTGAAAATTCGGAGATGAGTATTTGGAAAATTGACATTTTTCCAAATTTTCGTAAATTTTTGAAAAAATGACGGAAATTAAAAAAATTCACGTGGACTTCTAATTATTTTGGAGAATTTGTAGAGTCAGAATTTTGGAAAAATTCCACATTTCTCAACAGTTTAAAAAAATATTTCGAATATTACGGAATTTTTTCTTAATTTTGTTTTTGAATCAAATTTCCAAAAACTTAAAATATTTTCCCAAATTTCTGTGTTCGTATTTTTCAGATTTTTTTTTTAAGATTCGGAAATATTTAGAAAATTGAGATTTTTCGGAAATTTCGTAAATTTTCAAAAAACTGACGGAAATGTAAAAAACTTACGTCAATTTCCAATTATTTTGGAGAATTCGAAAAAAGTCAGAATTCGTAAAATATTTCAAATTTTTTAACAGTTCAAATAAACGTTTCAAATATTACGAAATTTCGTCTTAATTTTGTTTTTCATCAAATTTCAAAAAACCTAAAATGTTTCCGCAAATTTCTAAGTTTTTGTATTTTTTGAGTTTTTTTCGGAGATTCGGAGATACTTAGAAAATGAATATATTCAAAATTTCGTGAAATTTTAAAAAACCGACAAAAATTCCCAGCACTTCCCACAATTTGTCCAATATTCCTAAAAATATGAAAAATTCGAACATTATTATCAAACTTTTTTCTAAACACCCCTCACCCCCCCCCCCCCCCCCCCCGAAAACCTACAAAAAATCACCCTCCCCTCCCCCCACCCCCTAAACAACCAAATTTTCCAAAACTTCCTTCCAAACACAAAAAAACCCCAAAATTCTCCCTGCGCTTCGACGTTCATTCGTTCTTTGTTTCCCGATCTGTCGAACGTGCCCCCCCCCCCCCCCCCCCAGCCCCGGAAAATGAAATTTTCCGTAAATTTAGCCTTACAATTACCCGGGCAATGTGCATGTAAGAATCGTTGTTATAAATATTTTGTTTCCTAGTATTACGTTCCCCAAAAAACTCGAGCCAGCAAAATTCGTTCGATTCGTGCAATAATTAGTTCGTCTACGTTAATTACTTCTATTTTTTGTTGAATCGTCCTAAAAACACCCAACCTTCAAAAATCCAAAAATTTTCTCTGTCTGTAGAAACGCATGTCCGAACTAAAAATTGCATAATTTATCTCAGTGTCTGTGTAGGTAGAAAAAAAATACTTCACAATTACCCCAGAATTCACCAGAGAAATTTTTTCGAATTTCGAAGAGATTTTTTATTTACGCTGGCTGATTTTTTTCTCTTCATCGAACAAACGCGAATCAAAAGAAAAAAAATGAAAACTGTATATTGTTTTATGAAAAAAAATACCTTCATTTATATCTGTGATAAATAAAAGGGTTGCGATCAAATTCGAACATTACAAAATCAAACACTGCGTGAATGTTGAGAACAAAACTGGCGGTCGACGATGCCGATGGAAAAAAGACGGAAACGACGTTTGTAAATAAATTTTCGAGAGTCAACGTGGAAAAAACTACTTGTTGTGAATATAAATAGCGAAGGTATTAGGCATAACAATGATAATATAAATACGCAACGCTAGATTCTAATCTATTGTTCGTACGGATTCGATTGTAAATTAATTACGGAAATTGTACATAATTCTCAATGTGAATATAGATAAATATATCTATTATTATATTATTAATTATATCAATATCACATTATATTATTATTGTCTACTGCAATTACGATTATATTAAAAGAAGACTATTATGTTATAAATATGCTTGAAGTTGTTTATTTCGAACCATTTTCGAGGGTTTTTTTGAGGGGGGGGGAGGTGGTTGAATATTTGGGAGAAAAGAAGAAGTGAAGAAAGACGTGAAGTCGAAATTTTCAATATTTTCAAAATGTTTGCGAATCCTGAAGATTTTGGATATTTCGTAAACTTTGGGGATTTTAAAAATCTCGAGGAACTTGAAAGTTTTGACGATTCCGAGAAAGTGGAAAATTTCGGCACTTCCGAGAAACGTAAAAATGTTGAAAGTTTCGATAATTCTAAAAATTCGAAATCAATCATTAATTTCGAGAATTCGAAAAAAAATTGAAATTATGATTCTCATGGAAATTATCGAAGTCTTGGAAGATTTGCGAATAAAATTTTAATGATGTCTAAACTGTAAAAAATGTTAGGAATTTCAGAGATTTCGTGAATTCGGAAAATTTTTGGAATTTAGAAATTCAATTCTCGTTCTCGAAACTTTAATAATTTGTTACAATGTTGAATATTTGGGAGAGAAGAAGGGATTAAAAATTCAGTGGAAAAAGACATAAATACAATATTTTTAATATTTTAAAGACGTTTGCGATTTCTGAAGATTTTTCATACTTCGCGAATTTTTGTGATTTCGAAAATCTCAAGGAACTCGAAAATTTTTACAATTCCGAGGAAATGGGATATTTCGACACTTTCGAGAAACTTGAAAATTTTCGAAGTTTCGGCAATTTTGGAAATTCGAATTTTTTTATATATATCGAGAATTTGCAACAAATTGGAGTTATGATTCTTATGAAACTTTTCGAATTTTTAGAAGATTTATATCTGATATTTTGATAGTGTCTAAAATGTTAAAAATGTTAAAAATTTTAGAGATTTCGTGAATTTAGAAAATTTTCAAAATTTTGCAAATTTAATTCTCGACACTTTCAAAATTTGTTACAATTACTGTCATTTGCTTAATTTTCGGAAACCTTGCAATTTTGGTACTATTTTAAATTTACAAGAAATTTGAAGCTTAAGCAATTTTTGGGATTTCCACTACTCTAAACATTTTTTCAATCTTCGATTTCGAGTTCAAGATCAATTTCGAGTTTGAATTTGATTTCGATTTCGATTTCGAGCTCGAATTTGATTTCGATTCCGATTTCGAGTTTGAACTTGATTTCGAGTTTGATGTTGGTTTCGAGTTTGATATTGATTTCGTCGTTCGATTTGGATTTTGAGTTCTATTTCGAGTTTGATTTCGATTTTGATTTCAATGTCGAGTTCTATTCCAAGATCGATTTCAAATTCGAGATCGATTTAAGTTTATTTTTTATTTCGAGTTCTATTTCGTGTTTGATTTTGATTTCGAGTTTAATTCCGAATTTGATTCTAATTGCAAATTCTATTTTGAATTTAATTTCGATTTCGAGTCCGATTTTGATATTAATTTTGAGTTCTACTTCGAGTTCGATTATGAGCAATTACGATTATACATCGAAGCAAGATCATTATGTCATAAACATGCTTTAAAGAACCATCTCTAAGTGTTTTTTTGGGGGGAGGGGGGGGGGGGGGGTTGAATATCGGCGAGCAAATTGTGGAAGATGAGAACAAATTCACAATTAAATGGGAAAAACATAAAGTTTGACACTTTGTGGGTTAACGTTCGGATGGGGAATCGGGACAATGGCGCTTTTTTTGGTTTGCTGACAGTACAATAAAAGTAAGTGCGATCCTTTAGTAGAACAATGGCGATTCTCTCGGGGAATTCGAATTTTATTCTTGTTGTAAATTTGCACTATCGCTTTCGCGGCTAAGGAAATTTCCGAGGGGACAATAATGGTTTCATTCAAGTTGTGGGTTGTGGGAGTTATCTGAGTACCGAAAGTACTTAAAATTAGAAACATAAATGATTACGATTGATAATAATTATTGTGTGATTTTCATGGAGAAAAAATGGATAATCATTTTTTATAAATATTGAAGATTTAGATACTTGAAAATTCAGTGAACTAAACAAGATTTTACCTTATTTCGTTGGAATACGAGATAGACTTTATAAATACGTGATCCATGATACTAAATGTATGTATTTTTGAGAAATAAAAAAAATCTCAAAATTACTAATTATCCTATGTATTGATCATTTGAAATTCCGCTCATTTCTATCAATTTCGATCAACTCCCATCGATCCCTATTAATCACAATCGATTCCAATTCATTCCCATCAGTTTTCATGAATTTCTATAAATTTTCATCAATTATTACTATTGATTCCCATTCTTTTCCATAATTTCTGTATCAATTCCCATCAATGTCTATCAGTTTATAACAATTCCCATTAATTTCCATTAACTCTTATGAATTTCTATGGATTTCCATCGATCACTATATGGATTTTTATTTATTGTCATCGATTTATAACAATTTCCATCGACTTCCATGAATTCTTATCAATTACTATAGACATTTCTAACTATTTCCATCAATTTGTATCAATTCCCATGTATCCTCATGAATTTTAACCAATTTACCAATTTCCATCAATTTCTATCAATTTCTCTCACGAAGCGTCAAAACCATCGCATTGAAGTAAGCGTATTACACGATTTCGATAGATTATCGATCACCATTCGATACACGCGGCATGCTTTAGATGTTTCATCACTTTTTCTCTAGGGATATCCTATCCAAATAGTACGTCTGGTCACTTGTTCCAACCGAGCAGAATCTACTTTGAGCAACTCTGAAATTCGAAATGTAAAGTTTGTTTCATCCTCGTCCGTAAAACCGAGTAACTGTTCGTTTTACACTATTCCTTTGCCACCGGTGCTTCGAAGTAGGCGTACATCTAATCTATAAAGGCGCCGCAATTGATTTTAATGCCGGGCATAAACCGTAAAGCTCGCGCCCGACCCACGAGATCTTAACAGCGCCGTTCGTTCTTGGCTCCTTGCACTTGCCACTCGCTTCCCGAAATTATCGCTCTCAACATTCGTTCCCCACTGTCGTCCGGGATAAGTAATGTCATTGTAAATAAACGTTAATACATTTATTGCCGCGTAAACTCGCTTTTCTTCATTAAGAACAGAGCTTCTGAGTTATATTTTGTATACGAGATATTCTTTCATGTCCTCCAAAACGAAAGGAAAGTACTTACTGTCGAACGGTGGGCTATTTTGTTTCAGTCGTTATGGTCTACGGTTCAATGAACTGAATCTGTTTTTTGTTTGTGAGTTGTTTATTCAGGGCCGGATTTACCTATAAGAACGCCCTGGGAAAACTAAAATAAATAAACAACATCCGGGATTCTAGAAAGTTGTCGCTTTTCAATGGAAGTTTTGGAATAGTGAAGTTTTTCAAGATTTTAGAAGATAATTATTTTTCAATTCTTCAAATTGTAAAAGTTTGAAATTTTTGACGAATTCCGAAATTAAGAAGCTGACAAGTATTTTGGGGGGTTTCGGATATTTCAGTGAATTTTTCAGTTTCGTAGAATATAGTGAAGTTTTTTAGATTTGGTTTTTTCGGAAATTTTGGGAGTTCTAAATGTTTTAGAATTTTCGAAACAATTTTTGTGAAATTCCGAAATGTTGAACATTATAAAGGTTTGGAGCATCGGACATTTTTGAAGTTCTGGAATTTTGACCAAAAGTTTTCAGCTTGGAAATTCCAACAAGATTCGAATGATTTTAACGTCCTTGATTTTTGAAGTTCTCAGACATTTCAAAGTATTTTGAAATCTGGGAAGCTCAAAGGCTTAAAAAATTTCGGAACTTGAGGAATTCAGCAAGTTTTGGTGTTTAAAAATTTGCATTTTTTTATTTTCCAGAGTTATCACAATGAAAATGTGTGTATGAAAATTTCAGAAAATTCTAAAGTTTCGAAGTTTCTAAGATTTTGAACTTTTATAATCTTGAAATTCGAAAAATATTTGAAAATTTCAAAATTTTGAAAAATCAAAAGGAATTCATCATGTTACACGAGTGTGAAGCTTTTTTGAGTTTTGGAAATTTTGGTATTCACAAAATTTCTTGAACATCCAAATCATTGAAAACAAATTACACTTGAATCCTCATTTTTTATGGGCAACTGCCCATGTTGCCCCTGTATAAATTCGGCCCTGTATTTATTGATTGATTCGTTGTGTCTAATGATTTATTTCGGGGAACACTTTTAGAATTCTTAGAATTTCGAACATTTGGGATATGTTGATACTTTTGGAGGTTTTAAATATTTTGTAAAAATCGAAAAAACTGTGAGTACCTCAAAATTGGAAACATTTTGAAATATAGAAATTTTGAAAATTTCAACAATACTCAAAATTGTACGAATTTCAAATATTTTGCCATTTTTTCGAAAATGCTGAGAATTTTAGAAAATTTAAAGAATTTGAAAATAAGTTCTACAAATGTTGATAATTAAGTTCAAATATTTTTGTAAATTCTAAGAAATCTTGGTGATATAAAAAAATTCTGGAATCAAAATTTGCAAATTTCGAAAGTTCTGAAAATTTCTTGGATTCCAGAAATCGAGTAAAAATATTATGAAATTTCGAAGAGTCTAAAAACTTTAAATTTTGGAAAATTCAAAGAATGAAAGAAATTCCAAGAATCTCTCAAATTCTAATCATTTTGAACAAGTCGCTGAATAAATTTCATGAATTCTAATAATTTTCAAAATCCAAAAATTCCAATAATTTCCAAAATTCAAATAACTGTAAAAATTCTAAGAATACGCTAAAGTTTCAACAATCCCGAAGATACCGAAAATTCCGACAACTCTACAAATTTAAAAAATCACAAAACGTCTAGACATTCGAAAATTCCCGAAAATTACAAAATTCTGTTTAATTTGAATCATCTCCAAGTACGTCGAAATTCAAAAAATAATTGAAATCCAGGAGTTTTGAAAATTCGACAATTCCAACATTTTTAGATATCCCCTCAAAATTTTCTCTCTACTCCATTCCTCAAATAACTTTACACATAAAGTCTTCTCCCCAAATTTTGACTCAATCCAAGAAACCCCGTTCAATCCCACCAAACCTCACCAGTTCCCCAACAATTCCTCGCCTAAGAAAAATTTCCAAGGCGCGCCAGCATCCGCAGAAACTGACTTCGTTTCATTAAACCTCCATAATCGCACGCGTCAATAAATCAACGACCGAGCAACGTTCGCCAACAAACCCACGGTGAAAACGGCGAGGAATGTAAAGTAGGCTAGACTCGGGGCAAACATATATTTCTTTCGGCGAGTTGATACAAAACGGTACTCCGGGATGCTCGAACAGCGTAACTGCCGTGCACCGCGACGAGATAAGTCGAAACACACCGCGAACAAGGCGGCTTCATTCGCGCGTACATCGTTCGTTGGCCATCAATTCCTGAGGAGCCCAACATATTTCATACACGCGTCTCGCAACATGCGCGCCGTACCGAGCCTCCGCTTACACCTTCCCTTTTCGGCCGAAACATCCGGGGCCACTGGTTCTCATGATTTGTTTCATATATTTTCTTCACCCTAACCTCAAAATTGGTACTTTGAGTGTTTTACATAAAATATATTACGAGTATTTTAAGACCAGAATCGCCGCAAACGGTCAATGAAGTTTTCAACAAAAATTGTCCTCGAGTAACCTGAAAAATCGGCTTTGACAGGCTGAACGAAAATGCTTAGAAATCGCAAGGAACATTTTTTTTCGCAAAAAAGAAAAAAATACATGTCTAATCAAATCGTTTTAGGAAAGATATAAGTAAGTCAGAGAGAAAAATGAAATATCGACCTGTGTAGTCCGGTCGAATTGAAATGAAATCAGTCCCTATTATCATTAATAGGTAGATAATGAATTTAATAATAATCAATTTATTCATTTTGAAAAATTACCTAACCCAACCTTGCTTCCAAAATAAAATTATCAGAAATTACCAAAATTCTCGAACTTCCCACCCCCCCCCCCCCCCCTTTCTTTACAAATCTCACGTCCACCAAAAAAACTATCACCCCAGTTCCAAAATCTACCCGTCCCTCCCTCATCCCCTGAAAAAAATCACCCCTGCAAAATATTCATCCTCCGATTCCACAAAGTTCCTGAAACCCCCCATATTTCCTCCCTCTTCCCCAAAAAGGACTCGCTATTATAATAATCATAAGAACGGCGATATTGATAACCCCGTGCCGAGAAAGAAGGCATTACCATAAATTTCAATGTCCACGCTCTCGCGCGTTTCCTGCCTACTTTATGGCAAAGACTCAATTTGGCCTCGGGGGTGACTAATACGCTGGCCGCGCCAAGATGAATCGTCATACGGCGCGAGAAAAAGGGCCAGCGCGAAAAATAAAAGGGAGAGTGACCTACGGCGCGTCTTCGCCATGGGATGTCTATACTTTCGGACCTCGGGGCCCTTCGGCTTGACCCCATAACGCTTTTCGCGATATCGCCACATGGCGCGGTGACTGATATTATTACGGGGGCGTACGTTACGGTTCGCATTTTTCATTTTTTCGGCGCGGGTAAGATTGCCCGAGTCGTAGGGGGAAGGGAAAGTTGGCGGATTTGGGTTTTTTCGGGGGAATATGGAGTTCATTGGGTTGGGAGGACTTGAGTAGGTACTTGACTGTATTTATACACCTCAGTGCAATAAACGGTCCTTTATTGGCCTGTTCGGGCACGAAGAACCTTTTTATTGCTTTCGGTGTATGAAGCATCGTATGTGCCAAAGGGCAAACAGTTTTTTTGGACTCATACGATTATGTTCCTCGGCTTCGCCTCGGATATATGAACTCGCATTCGTCCAAAAAAAAACTTTTTGCCCTTTGGAACATAATATACTATTGAAGGACTTGAGATAAGACGATTGTGTATAAATTACTGGAATTAAGAGATTACTGCAGTTAGAGGACTCAAGGCGAGAAGTAACTGTATTTTGAAGACATACATCGTGAGGTAAGTATTTTAATTATTAATCTGTCTTCGACGAATACATGTCCAGAGTTTATTGATTCGTGGAAAATTATATTGGAAGTTCACTGTGTTCGAAGGACTTTGATGGAAAATGTACTGTATTTGAGGTCTATGTATTTGAATAATTATTATCGTGGTTTAGAGAGGTAGATTGAATGTTTACTATACGAAACAGACTTGAATCGACACTTTACAGTACCTTAAGAGCTCGTGATAAGATTATGGTGTATTTAAATTTAAAAAATTGATGACCTACTGTATTTTGAAAACTTAAATCATAAGAGTAAAGTGTTCCACACACTTATATCGAAACTATGTTTCTAGGAGTCAAATTCAACGTTTACTGTATTGACGTTACATTAATCTAAAGTTGCCTGTATTCGAAGGACTTACATTAACACTTTACTGTATTTGGAGGACTCATAATTATAATCTGTCTGAATCGCTGAAATCGAGAGATGACTGTATTTCGAAGACTTGAACTGTTTTCAAAATTCTGACAATCCAAAATGAATGTTTACTCAATTGACATAACTTAAATTCAGAATTGACTGTATTTAAAGCACTTAAATCGACATTTAATCCACTCTCCTGCAAAAACCATGATTCCCAAAGAAATCTATCTCTGAAATAAGGATTCCAGAACAAAATGTTGACTTCCGAATTTCGTTATTTATCCATTCTCACTTCTTATCTTTTTTTTCTCGTATTTAACTTCAATATTTTCCAACCCTTAATTTCGTCCATAATACGTATACAATCCTCAATCTGAAATCCTACGAAAATCAACCAACTCCGCCAAAACCCCGCACAATTAATTTCCGACCAACACCCGAAGATCCAGGATTTGTGTAATCCCTGATGAGAGCCAAAGATTGAGGCTACATCTCCCAGTAATGAAGTCAATTATTTTTGACGAAAAGATTACACCCTCCCCCCCCCCAATTACGAAAACTTCGGGAAATCCAGGAAAACGCCTTATTTCATATCTTTTCTCCCAATAATCAACTACAAGGACGTCGCCAGAAATTTCGTTCGGGGGGGGGGGGGGGGGGGCAAGGATATTTTTTCCCGAAAAAAATAAAAAAAAATTAAAAAAAAAAATTTTTTGAAATTCTAAATTCTAACAGTCTTCAGAACTTTTTCAAATCTCTGACATTTCAAAAATTTTTGAAATTATTTGAACCGTCAAGATAATCTAGACTTTTGAAATTCTCGAAATACTACAAACTTTGAAAATTAGTGAAATTGTTGAAAATTTTGAAATGTTCGAAATGTTAAAAATTATAAAGTTTCTCAAAGTTTCAGAAATACGTAAAATTATCGGGATTTCAATAAATATGGAAGTATTGTAAATTTTCAGAATTTTCGGAACTTTCTCAAATTTCTGAAATTTCTAAAATTTTGGGGAATTCTGAAAATTTTGGAAATTCCGAATTTTAAAAATGTTTAAAATCTTCTTAAATTGAAAATCCATTCAAATAGTTGAAAATCTTTAAATATGTAAAAAATTTTCCAACTCAACAAAAGTTTCTCGAAATTCTGGAAATTCGTCAAATTTTCGAAATTTCGAGAATTATGAAAACAGCCTCAATTCTCAAGATTTTAGAAAGTTTTTAGAATCTATGAAATTTCTAAAATTTTCGGAATTCTGAAAATTGTCACAGTACTAAAAACTTTCGAAACTGTCTAAATTATTAAAAATCTTGAAATATTTGAAATCATCAAGTTACTAGAAATTTGAAGTACTTGTAAAATTTTTGTCATCCCAAGAATTATGAAAATATTTTATATTTTCAGAATATTTACGAATTTTCTGAAACTTTTGATATTATTAAAATTCCAGTAACTTCCAAAACCCTCAAAATACTTCAAATGTTAAAAATTCCCAAATTTGTTGAAAATCTTGAAATGTTTATAATATTCCAAATTATCAACTTCCTCGAAATGTTAGGAATTTGTGAAATTTACATAATTCCAAGAATTATGAAAATATTGTGAATTCCGACAATTTTTGA
>JAPYZK010005474.1:0-11505 GCA_030522785.1 Platygaster equestris
AGAAATTTAATTGTTTTTGCGACTGGAAAATCTGTGGATTTTAGAATGTGGAAGTACAAATTATAAAAATTGAAATGCTATTAATTTTAATGTTATATAATTTCAGGAACTTTAACACATCGAACTTTGAATTTGAAAGTTTGGGAAATTCGAATTCGTATTTAGTTATCGAATGCACGGAAATTTATTAGTATCGTAAATTGGGAAAACTGACTTTCAGAAAGAGGAAGTGCAAATTCAAAAGTCACTGAATTTGAAAATCAGTGATTCCGTACACTAGAAAATTTTGAAAATAGAATTGAAAAGTCCAGAAAGTTCAAGTTCGGATCCATAGTTTGAACGATTCACAATTTTGATAAAGAAACGACAAAATTTAAAAATTCCATGAATCAAAAATGAAACATTAAAAGTAATAGACGATTTCGAAATTCATAATTACAAATTCAAAGTATAATAAATTTAAAGATAAGTAACAAAATATTAAGAAAAATCATATTTTTCAAATTCTTAAACTTCGATATGATTCAACAATCTCAAAATTTACGACATTATTCATATCACAATCAACGTCCATAAAATGTGCAAAATCCAAATTCGATCGTAGAGACCTCAAAATTCGCTAAATCACCTCCAAAAACTTCAGAAGAATTTCATAACGAAAATGTCGGAAAAATTCGCCTTATTTCCCAAAAGTATCCAAATCACTGTCAAATAAAAAAAGTACAAACATCCAAGTCGTCACACTGTAAGACAACGACTTCATGAAACAATTTTCTATGATCCGATCTCAATCTTCCAAAACCGATCATTCTCAAATTCCACAAACAGTTTGAACCCCCCCCCCCCCCCCCCGGCTACGCACCTGAAACTAGAACAAATTCCACACTCTCGATCCACCAATGACTACCAATCTCGAAAAACCACGATTCGATCGCACCTACACATCGCCACATCAATAAAAAACTATCCAAAAAAATGCATCCCAGTACAAAAAATAACCTACATCCGAAAACTGCTCTAAAAACAAACAAAAAATCCAAAAAAAAACACCTCCAAACCACGCGCGCGATAAAAACCGTAACGAGTTTCGTGCACTGACAGAGAAATTAGAAACATATTCGGAAAAATAGCCCACGACGAAGGTCGGTTAAAATGGGAACATTGTATGCGCGGCGTAACGCGTACGTGACGCGCATCCCTCGCTCGTGCACGGGAAAAGCAGCTTGCTCCATCGTTCCGGAAGTCCTGATTTCGAGTATTTAAACAACGGAATAGTCCTCGAGCAGCGTCTCGCCAAAATGCGTGACCACGTAATCGTGGTAGTACATCATGATACACAAAGGCTGGCCGATAATCAGGCTCGTCCAGACGACGATGTTCCCCCATCGAGGGCCATAATGCTTTTCCACCATTTTACTCAGGCTCGAGAGCGGAATCTGGGCAGAAAAATCAGCCTCTTTTCCATTATTTTCATCTCCTCAACCAAGACTCGCTCATGCAAATGAAAACAGGAACCGAGAACGGGGTTCGCGATTTGTTACTTAACGGTCGAATTCTCGCACGTTTCAATGGCTGGATCCAGGTTTTTCGAAATGTTTCAAAACATGAGACGGTAATAAAAAACGTGGCCAAAAATAGACTCACCTGGCCCATCATTCCCATGAACGCCCAAATTTTGAACGTCTTCAAAGGCACGCTCACGAGGTACTCGTGGAAAAACGCGCTAATGAAAAATACGGTCGTGCTAGCGACGTTTTTGTTGTACCCCATTTCCACAATCGGTATGTACAAGTGTCTGGAAAAGAAAATCACGACTGTAATCCGCCGCGATGTTCTCGTATCTTAGAGAGTCAGTGTCATTTTCAAGCTCGTTTCGAAAAGAGACAGGGAAATTTCTCCTCGTTATATTGCCGTCACTCGTAGTGGATCGGGACTCGCGGAATTTTCCTCGAAATCGCGAAAAAGAAGTAACCCAAGACACGTCAGGAATTTCAGCGGAGCATTCATAAATTTTCCAGGGGGAAACTGTTACTCGAGCTCCGGGATGGAAGTGTTTTGTGGTCATGCCGCCGGCAAAGGCTTCTGTCCCTGTCAAAAGCACGTAGTGGTGACGGAAAAACAAACTCAAGAAAATATCAAAGCAACAGTTTTGCCGGAAAAAGGGGATGGAAAAAGGTACCTATTTGGATCTGAAATTTTTCCGATACTGGGATTTCGTTTCGTAAATTGGGGTTGGGGATGGTTAGATCAGGTTAGAATTAAGGGGGGAGGGCAGCGGCGGATCCAGGGGGGGGGGGAGTAATGAGGCATTAGCCCCCCGGGGGCTATTGAGGCTATATCCCCCTCACCCCCCCCCCCCCCGAATTTCCTAAAATAGACATTTCTAAGACAACCAGGACTGTACTTCAATTGAAAATGGAAGTTTTCGGATTCTGAATTCTTGGAGTTGGTGACCTTCAATTATGAATTTTTTATGTTTTATTGTTTCAGTATAGTGGAATATATATTATAATGAATTCGAAAGTTTCGGAATCAAAAACGTCGTTTGATTTTGAAAATTTCGGAGGTGAATCTCGAATCTTAAGAAATGGAATTTTCAAGGTTTCGAATTCTAAAAACACGAATCATGAATTTGAAGTGCGCAAAAATATTTGAAAGTTGCCAAATGTTTGTTTATACTTAATATTTCCGAAATCAAAGTTCTTGAATTGCACATGTAAAATGAAATTTTGGGGATTTGGAATTCTCGGAATAACAAATTTTGAATTATTCAAAATTCCACTGTTTTTAAAAAGCGTTTCAAAGTTTCAAAATGTTCAGTTTGTTCAATCTTGAAATGTTTGGATTAAAAAATTCAAACATTCGAATTTAGAATTTTCGGGAATATGAATCGTCAAAATTACGATATAATTTTGAATTTTAATTTTTACCGAATTTTCTAATCTTCGAAAACATACTGCAAATTTTTCTAACTCAAAATATGTTTTATCTGAAAATTTTTGGAATTCGAATTGATTATAATTATACTTCGAATGTTATATCATAACAAAATATAAGATTTATCGAGATTCTGTATTATCTCAATTCTAAAATTCAAACTCCAAATGAAGCGAAATTTCTCTTTCTTAGCAAGTTATTTTAAAGTTCACATCTTCTGAGTTTTTCGAAAAAAAAAAATCACTTAAATTCTCTCGATCTTGAAATCTCCGAAATTGATAGTCTAAAATCGAAAACTTGTAATTTCGGAGATTTGGATTCTAGGTACAAATTCTGAAATTCGAAAGTGTAATTTTTCAAACCTTCTTCAATACACACAAATTGAAAAATCGATAAGTTAATACATTGCAAAACTGGAATCCATCAATTAAAATACTAAAATAAGGAAATATACACATAAATGATACCAAACTATAAAATTTTACACTTCAAAAAACAGGATATTCTGTTTTTAGAATTTTCGCAGTTCATCATAAACTCAAAACGTTTCTATAAAGCTCTTTAATCTAAAAATATCGTTTCATATTTCCAGATTTCTAAACTTCGAAACTGCAAAATTGTCACGCAAACTTTGAAAATGTCTAAAACTTCAAAAATTCAAAAAAAAAAAAAAACATATTTTTTGGAATTATAATTCAAAAATTTCATCATTCTTGTACTAAATTGGATCAAATCAATCAATTAATTTAAGCCAAATTGAAAAAATTTCAATTCCGACATTACAAAAACTCTTCAACTCCGAATTGTAAAGTAAGTCTAAATTCGTAAATGAAGTCTTACTCATATTATACTAATGAATAATCATTATTCCCTTTTTTAAAAATTTAATCGAGAAACCAAAGCCCTTTCCCCCCCAAGATTAAATCTTAGAACCGCCACTGGGGGCAAGGGGGGGGGGTTCGGAAAAACATTTCGATTGTTGCAAAAAAGATTTTCATATGAAACAAAAAAAATGCAATAAACCAAGTTTTCAATCAATTCCCCTCGACTTTAGGGTTAACCCCCAAGTTGAGAGGAATTTCCGTAAGGGCTGCGCACGTTCCTGAACTATCCTCCAAAATCTCCAAAAAAACACGACATTAATTCCTCGCGAAACATCTCCCAAAGTAACGAAAAAGCGCGCGAGAATCCTTATCAAGGAAGACCTCGGCGGGGGGGCTTTCGCGAAATAGGCTGGCGATAGGGGCGCTACAAAAGCTCCCGAAAATAAATAGCTCCAAGTGCGCGATGCGTATCGGCTTTTCCCATTACGTAGCTGAAAGGAGGACTCGGCCGCGGTTGCCTGCGACGACAGCTATGGCGACCGGAGTCTTTTCCATTTTCACCTCTTCTTGGGGGACTCGCATGGCCGCGTGCCAGTTGCAGCTGCAAAACCGACTCAGCATTCAGGACGAATAACGAGAGATAAGGGCGGCTCGGGATTACGCCGAGGAAAGCTGAGATTAGAAATAAATTGCGGGAGTGACGAAGATGACTGGGGGATTCTTTTTTTTTGCAACCACGCGAGAAAGCGTTTTATACCGCGGCGAAAAAAATTTTACCCCGCCGTTTTCGGTCGGCCCGATGATTGATATTCGCGTCGGAAATTGAAATTTTCCAGAGATCGAGTTTCGCGGATTTAGACGCGAGACCGAGGAAGAAATTTCAGACAGCCATTATTATAGAGAGGCGTATCGAGGTGCATTTACTGTCAACTTTTCAGAGATACGACGATATCGAGGGGAATGTGGGTTACGGGAATGTGTTACTATCGTGAAAAAGCTATCTTGAACACGTATTATGGGAGAAGAAAAATTCGAGATCTGATGGTAATCATGGAAAAAGGAAATTTAATTGGTAGGGTAGTTCTTACTAGCATTGATTTTTTTTTTATCAAGATATTGATTGATGCATTTACTTCTGAGTTTCCGAATGTAAAACAATAGTATATTGTGCGACTAGTGGGAGAAAGAGGAGATTCCTCGAGCGTGAAGATTGCCTCACGAGCGTAGCGAGGGTGGCAACACGCGAGTGTTGACCCCTAGGGGGGTCCGTCAGTTTAAATTCAAAAATGTCAAAAATGACCACCCCAATATCAACATTTCCCTCAATCATCCAATCGTTCACACTTTCAAAACCGATCGTCAGTCTCGTCTTCGTAGTTTGCAAAAAAAAAAAAAAAAAAAAAAACCTCTCTACAATTTTTCTACACGTTCTTGCAACGTCGTTTTCGATGATCGAATCCAATCCTATCCAAGGTGGGTGATCCGAACGGATTAGAGACAGGGAGACGAAGGGAAATCTTTGATCCAGTGAAAAACCTCCCTTATTTTTCCGTCCCCCTGCACAGAGGAGGGACACTTCCCCACTTCCCTTCTTGCTCTTGTGTGAAAAACGTAATTAAATCTCCTTAGAGAAGAGGGCGTTCATTAACGAAGTTTCAGTCGGCTTATAAAAGAAAGCGTCGTCAAAGAACCAATTCAAAAGGCATCCACTCTGCGTTAAAACCTAGTCGGTGAATGGAACACGCGTTTCTGTGTGTCAAACGTCTCTAGTGTGGCATTGTTAGAATAAAAACCTTCGGTACAAAACATAATCACACCGAGTTATCTGGTCGCGGAAAATGAGTAATTAGAAAAATTGCGTTCTTTCATTACTTTTGAGTGATCATTATTCTGAGGTAAGCTTTGCCCCAAGAACTTATTTGTTGCTGAACACGATGATGAATGATGAGAGATGATCGTCGTCTCATCATCTGATGCCCATAAAAATGACACCGAATCTTCGAATACGAACATGCACCTTGATTGAATTCATTCCTTCCGGAAAATATTGTTTCGCGTGTATAATAATGCCACGGAATTTGACGGGAGCGATATTTTGATGAGCTTCGACGAAAAAGAAATTCGCGCTCGAAGGTTTTTTCAGCGAAATGGGGAATGAGGGAACGTTAATTAACTCACCGAACAGCCCATCGATGCACCAGCATGTTCCAGCTTCTCCAGAACGTATCGATATTGTTAGCGTTCCACCAATCGCAGTAGAAATTTCGATCGGCGAAGTGAAGCAATTCCCCTATTAGATTCAATGAGGAGTGAAACGAGAGGTAGAAAAAGCACAGCCACATCAAATGATTTGGTATCTGTAAAAAGACATAGAAGCATGTTTTTATTATCACGCAGTCGAGTGAATTTCGAGGGAATTTTGTGGAATATGATTCACTAACAACAAGTGATGAAGAAAAGAATAGTAGATCGAATTTTGGGGAGTGTGTGTTCGATACCAAGTCGACTTCAATTTCGACATCGATTTTCGATTCCAATTCGACTTCGATTTCGACTTTAATTTCAATTCTACTTCGCTTTCGATTTTCAGTTTCAGATTCCAAGTTGACTTTCGATTTCAGATTCTAAGTCGATTTCGACTTCGACTTTCGATTTCGAATTCCAAGTCAACTGCGATTTCGACTTTCGATTTTCGATTCCAAGTCGACTTCGATTTCGTCTTCGATTTTAGATTCCAATTCGACTTCGACTACAGAGGCAATTTTCGGTCAATCGATGAAGTATGTGATGATTGAATCACAAGCACGTAGGCTGAAGCCCCCTCCGAAATTTTTGAAAATTTGGAAAATCTAGCACATTGCTTAAAAGTGCATTTTGAAAAAAATTGTAAAACGATACTAATTTTCACAAGTGTCAAAGTTTTCGAGAAACTTGATAATTTTTGACATTTCCAAAATTTCGAGATATTCAACTATTCTGAGAATTTTTAGAGTTTGTAGAATTTAGAGAATTTTACGAGTTTTTGAAAGTTTGAAAATACTCAAATCTTCGAAAATTTTTTAAAACTTCGAAGTTGTAAAAAAGTTTTGAAAATTCTGAAAATTCACAATACTTTTATAATTCTTGGAATTACGAAAATTTTACGAATTCCTGACTTATTAATTTCGAGAAACGTGATAATTTGGGATATTTTTAACATTTTAGGATTTTTAACAATTTGGAGAATTTCCAAAGTTGGAAGTATTTTGAGGATTTTGAAAGTTCTAGAATTTTGAAAATTCCTTACTTATCAATTTCGAGAAACGTGATGATTAGGAATATTTTTAACATTTTAGGATTATTAACAATTTTGAGAATTTTCGAAGTTGGAAGTATTTTGGGGATTTTGGAAGTCATTAGAATTTTATAAATTCCAAAAATTTCAAAATTCTCGACTATTTCAGAAATTTTGAAACGCCATCGGAAGAAAATAATTATTCCTGAAACTATGAAAATTTTACGGATTCTTCGCATTTCAAGAAACTCGATAATTTGGAACATTTCAAGATTTTTAATAATTTAGAGAATTTCGAAAGTTTTTAGTATTTTGACAATTTTTAGAAATCCCAAAATTTTAGAAATTTCAAAGATTCAAGAAATTTTGAAAATTAAGGCAATTTTGATAATGATTAAAATTTCAGAAATTTTACAAATTTCTAAAATTGAAAAAAACTTTTGTTCATTTAAAACATTTCTAACATATTTAAAGATTTTCGACTATTTCGATGAATTGAGAAAGTTCAAGTTTAGAAGATTTTGAAAATCTTGAAACTGTTTGGACTTTTCAAAATTTTCAAAATTTCGAAAATTTTGGGCATTTCAGAAATTTGAAAGTTTCAAAAATTCTGAAAATTTACAATACTTCCATAATTATTAGAATTCCGAAAACGTTACGAATTTCTGAACTTACAGAAACTGGATAACTTTGAACATTTTGAACATTTCAACATTTTCAACGATTTCGCAAATCTTCAAAATTCAGATTACCTCGAGAATTTCAAAAGTCTAGAGAATTTTCACGATTTTCAGACTTTCAAAAATTTCGGAAATTTTAGACATTTCAAAAAGATCTGAGAATTCTGAGAATTCAAGACATTTTCGGAATTCTCTAATAAAACTCTACTTTTTGAATATTAATTTCGAGAAAAAATCCCCCCCCCCCCCCCCCCCCCCCCGTCCGAACGAAATTTCTGGCTACATCCTTATTGAACCATGATTGTATAATAACATCGAAATTGCCACGAATTTGAACTTACAATTATTGTACCATTATTTGTGCATCCTTTTTCATGAATGGTGATAAAATCATGAGGTCACAGTTGATACAAATCATTATACAATCACGTTTTGAGAACTGATTTTACAATGATTCACAAACGTTTTTATGTTTGTGGTTCAGGAATGATAGTACGTTTTTTTGTGCATCAAGAGAATGATTCAAAGATTTTTCAATCATTTCACAATTATGTATGTTATCATAATTCATATACAATGGTACAATAATGACACAAAAATGAACCAATTCAATGATAACACAAAAATTCATAAATTAAAATAACCTTGACAAATTTCTCCAATATCTCCGATTTTTTTGGAAGTGCATCATTGTGCAATCATGTACAAATTATGCACGATCTTAATTCAACCGTCACTCTAGAATGATGCAGTCTCAGTTGACATAAATCATCATACAATCAGTATGCATAAAATTTTGCAATTGTGGTACAATGATTGTCGCTACATCATTATATAGGTAAGATCTGATAAAATAGATTTATCCAGATATTTATTTTGACCAAATCCATTCAAATTTGTGAAAAAGTCCGATAAAACTTCGACGTGCTCAAGAATCGAAATGGTATATCTACTGCCTATCATATCCTCCAGAATAGACCTCCAGATACATATATATATATATATATGCAGACTAATAACCATGTTAATCTAATAAGATTAATTCAAACTCAAAAAGATCTGCCCTTTCCGCATTCACTATCGACCTCACAAAATTCCATCTCCGAAATCTGATAATTGGAATCAAATCCCATCAAATCAGACCCGTCCCTTTTTTCACGAGGACACATTTCGTCCAACAAAACCCGGTCACGTTCGCCTCGCAATTTTTCAATATTGTTAGATTATACTTCGTGAAAACTCCTACAAAGTTAGGAGCAGAAAGGTGCTATTTATCAAGCACGACGTCTTCGATACGCTCCGCTTTTCAAAGCTATGCAAATTCTCTTCATCCTTTTATCGCTGAATGGATGCTATCGTTTAGTGAGCTCGTTTTGCACACTGCCGAGATTCTTTCTCGTCCATTTCTCACCGGTAATTAAGATTTGATGCTCGTTTCGAATTAAGTAGGCTTTTGATTCATGTTACGAATTCGTAAGGACACTCGTTTTCGGAATTATGAATTACATAGTGCACAGAAATACGATTTTATGGCTGGTGTTATACTCAAATTCGATATGGAACTGAACTTTCGGTTTTTCAATCTCACTTGTTGAACAGATTGACCAATTACGGATTTTACTTATTTCCCAGTTCATTTATTACGGGCAGTGGCGGATCCAGTGGGGTGGAGGGGGGGTTAGGGGGTTCAAACCCCCCCCCCCTGAAAGTTCAGTAGGGTTCACATTTTAATTTGAAAGTTCAAATAATTGGAAATTTGTGGCTCAGAATTGTAGTAAGAACTTTAAAACCTAGGTTAGAAATTTGGAGTACAGAGTTTGAATTTGGAGTTTAAGGTTTGAATTTGAAGTTGGTAGTCCCAAATTTTGATTTAATGTTGTAATTTGGAGTAGATAGTTCAAATTCAAAATTTGGAGTTTCGAATTTTAATTCGAAATTAAAAGTTCGAATATAAAATATGAAGCTTAACATGTTCACATTTGATATTTTAAGTTCATATTTGAAGTTGACAGTTCAAATTCAAAGTTTGGAGTTTTAAACTTAAATTCAAAGTTCGAAGTTCGAATATGAAATACAAAGTTCAACATGTTCACATTTGATATTTTAAGTTCATAATTGAAGTTGACAGTTCAAATTGGAAGTTTGTATTTTCAAATTTAAATGTGAAGTTTGGAAGTTAAGGTTAGAATTTGCAGTTCATGTTTCGAAGTTCAAGTTCAAACGTCAAATTTATCCTCAAATTTTGAAGTTTGGATTTAAAATTTGAGGTTCTAATGATGAATCTGGAGTTCAGAACAAAAGTTTGCAGTTCAAAGTCAAAGTTTTATGTTTAAAGTTCTACAATTTGATGTTTCACAAGGTTTAAATTTAAATTTTAGAATTTGAATTTAAAGATTGAAGTTCAAAGTTCAAATTTGATGCTGGACGTTTAGGTTCGGAGATTGCAGTTTGAATCCAAACATTGGAGTTTTAAATTGAAAATGTAAAGTCTGGAGTTTAAAGTTCAAATTTAATAGTTTAAATTCAGAATTTAATTTTAAAGTTCGAAGTCCGAAGTTAATGTTGAAATACGAAGTTCAAAGTTCATACTCAAAGTTTGAAGTTAAAATTTGGAGTTTAACGTTTAAATTCGAGATCTACAGTTAAGAATGGAAGTTCAAAGCTCAAAGTAAAAGTTCGAACTTCAAACTCAACGTTCGGAGTTCAAAGTTGAAATACGATGATCGAGGCCCATATATTCAAATTTCAACGTTAAAAATTCAAAGGGTACGAAGTTTTGAATTCAAAATTCAAGTTCAATACTTATGTTCAAATCCGATGTTGAAATCTGAAGTTTCGAGCTTCAAGTCGAAATTTCAAGTTTCGAGTTCGATGTTCAATTTCGAAATTTCCAGTTTGATGTTCAAATTCCAAGTTCCACGTTTGATGTTGAAATTTGAAGTAGATAGTTCAAAGTTTCAAGATTTTCGTAAAATGAAGTCTACTTGATCCAGAATTAATTGTAGTGGACTCTGTAGTGTTAATCGAAAATCCATAAAAAAATTGAAAAATGACATTCAATTTAGCCCAAAGATGCTGATTACTCATTTAATAAATATTGAAAACATCAATACGATGTTCATAAAGATTTTGAAAACCCACCCTGAAATATTTGTCTGCATCCGCCCCTAATTACGGGAATTTGATAACTGATGCATAAAAGTATATTGTGCGACTAGTGGGAGAAAGATGAGATTCCTCGAGCGTGAAGATTGCCTCACGAGCGTAGCGAGGGTGGCAACACGCGAGTGGAATCTCCTCTTTCTCCCACTAGTCGCCAACAATATTTTATTCAACAATCGCGAGAAATATGTGATTTCATGGCCCTGCTGATAGGGGGGGGGGAAATAATGGGTTACCTGATTGATTGACGCAACAAGCGCCCTCAGAGCTTTTCTACATACTTTAGGGAATTAAAAACTAATTATTCCTTTCGTTGCTTTGATTTTCATTAGGATTGATTATGACTGTATTTGACACTTTTGTAAACAACAACGAAAACATTGCAGCTATACACAGTTTTGTAATTTTGAGGTTAGCGTTGGGGAGTTTGACATTTCGATATATGTCGAGTCACTCGTCCGCCATATTGTTTCCATTATCCGTGCGTGAACGGTCGCTAAACTGAGCGTGAGTGAGTAAATAGCCATATGTCGTTAAGATGAGCGTGGGCGAACAGCTTATTCGCCCACTAGTGGGCGAACGAGTTCATCACTCGCATGTCATACGTCAACAATCAGGTAATCCATTA
>JAPYZK010005475.1:0-12130 GCA_030522785.1 Platygaster equestris
AGAAATTACAGAGATTCTCAATAACTCCAAAGTTCAAGAAAGCTGGAATTTTTGGAGTTTCGATTACCATTTCGACGTATTCAGACTCGAGAATTCGCAGTTCCAAAAAAATATTCAAATTTCAGATTTTTGTAATATCCAACACTTCCCTAGTGATTGTAGTTTTTATGAAAACAGGCAACATTTTTATAAAATCAGTGAATTATTTGTCAAAATTTGTGTTTTTATAAGGTCGATCTTATGAAAGTTTTATAAAATTTTCGATTATCACGAAGTGGTTTTATAAAAACTTTATAAAAAACATTTTTTTATCAAATCCGTCAAAATTTTCATACAATTCATCTGTTTTTTTTTTTAGTTAAACAATTGAAAGCCTCAGAATTTTCTCATGAAACCTTTATTTACATAAAAACTTCGCGATTTTTATAAAAAGTTTCATATTTTTACATAAAAAAAATTTCCTAGTATCAGGAATTTCTCTTATAGTAATATTTGATACGTTTTTATTACACAAGGGAATAGGACATCATATTCGTAACGTTTTTCAACAATTAAAAAACTTCAGAACATATGATTCCATAGGATTCGAAAATTCTCCAACTCAAATTGGAAATAAGCATCCAAATTGACATAGATTCGATGGGCAAAAAAGTTCACTGTCGGATTTCCGATGCAAAGGCCGTAAGTTCAAATCCCGCTGTCTCCAAAAAATTTTTAAATTCCTTTTGAAACGAAATTTAAGCTAGAGCCTCATAAACTGATGAAAAATGGTATATACATCAGCAAAATGATCCAAAAAAGGTTAGAAAAATTTTTGCATATTTTTAAAAATGTTGAAAATAAAACCGACCTTATAAAAATGTTAATAAAATTTTGTATAACGTTTTTATAAAAACTAGAATCACTAGGATCACTACCCTTTACTGTCAAAACCAATAAAAATTTCGCTGTCTCAGACTTACAGAGCGCAAACGTGCTACCCGATCAAAGTACCTAACCCAAATATCCCGTCTCACAATGACGCTCAAACAATCTCGAATCCCGCGAGTTTGCTTCGATTGCATACGAGATTTTAAGGGTCACCGTAATTAACGACGAAGAAGCCCTCGCTCAGCGAAACCCGGGGCAAGTTTCGCGGTCCCGAAAGGAGCGTGTTTTATTCATGGGCGCGCGTTCACGTATTTGCTGCGTAAATAATCATTATCCCAGGTAATTACAAGAGACTCCGCGGCGCCTGAACCCCGGCAAGTGGGAAAAGTTGCCGACAAAAGACGAGCCTTATCCATTGATACTTTCGTGGTAACAGAAAGGGATGAAAGAAAAAAAAAACCGAGTGAGAGACAAACTTCAAAGGTTGAAATATTTCGAAGTTGAATTATTTCGCGAAAGTTTGGTTTGTAACTCTGAGTTACGAATTTAGAAGAAAATTTTAAATTTTTATGCACTGCGGAGATATAATGATGATGAAAAAAAAAAAAAATTAAATTCTAGTTGGGAAGAATTCAGAGCTTTCGTGAAAATATATGAGAATTTTGAAATTTTGAATTTAAGAATAATAAATTATACGATCCTGGATATATCTACTGGATGATTGACAAGATTGAGTTTTATTCGAGAATTTCGAGATTCGGGAGACTGGAATGAGAGATCTTTTAATTTCGACTTCGACTTCGACTTCAATTTCGACTTCGACTTCGACTTTAATTTCGACTTCGATTTCGATTTCGACTCCGATTTCGATTTCAATTTTGACTTCGATTTTGACTTAGATTTCGATTTCGACTTCGACTCCGATTTCGATTTCGGCTTCGATTTCAACTTTGATTTCGATTTCAACTTATATTCTGACTTCGATTTAGATTTCGACGGCGACTTTGATTTAAACTTCGATTTCGACTTCGATTTCTACTTCGACCCTGACTTCGACGCCGATTTCGACCCGACTCTGAATGTGATTTTGACTTCGACTCTGACTTCGATTTCGACTCTGATTTTGATTCCGGCTTTGATTTCAATTTTGACTTTGATTCCGACTTTGATTCCGATTTCGACTTAGACTCTGACTTTGATGTAGATTTCGATGTCGACTTCGATTTTAACTTGAATTTCGACTTCGATTGCGACTTTGATCCTGACTTTGTCTTCGATTTTAACTCCGACTTTGAATTTGATTTTGACTTCGACTTCGATCCTGACTTCGATTTCGACTCCGATTTCGACTTTATATTTGAATCCGATTTCGACTTTTGTTCCAATTTTCACTCCGATTTCGACTTTGATTCCGATTTCGACTCAGATTCTGACTTCATCTTCGATTTCTACTTGACTTCGACTTCGATTTTAGCCTTGATTTCGACTTCGATTCCGACTTCGGCTTCGACTTCGACTCTGATTTTGAATTTGACTTTGATTTCGATTTTGACTTCGATTCCAATTTTGTCTTCGATTTCAACTTTGATTCTAACTTCAACTTCAATTTTTATTTGAATTTCACTTCGACTCCGACTTGAACTTCGATTCCGACTTCGACTTCGACTCTGATTTCGCTTTCGATTTCGACTTCAATTTCGATTTTGACTTCGATTCCCATTTTGACTCCGATTTCGACTTTGAATCCGATTTTGACTTGGATTCTGACTTCGACTTAGATTTCGAATTAGACTTCAATTTCAACTTCGATCCTGACTTCGAATCCGACCTCGACTTTGAATAACATTTCGACTTCGACTCCGATTTTGACTCTGACTTGGGGTTTGACTTCAATTCCGACTTCGACTTCGATTTCGACTTCACTTTCGATTTTGACTTCGACCCTGATTTCGACTTTGACTCCGATTTTAACTTCGACTATGACTTTGAATTTAACTTCGACGTTGACTTTGACTTCGATTTCGACTTTTCAACTCCAACTATGACCTTGAATTTCGATTTCGACTAACATTTCGATTTCAACTTCGACTATGACCTTGAATTCAACTTCAACTGTAACTTCGACTTCGAGTTCGACTCCGATTCCAACTTCGACTTCGACTTCTCAAAATGCCCCAAAAAATACTCAAAAATGCCCATACTGTGCCCAAAGTCGAATCCAACGATTCTGGACAAATCCGAACTTTGCAGAATTCACGTCCAACTTAAGAAAGTGCAAGAATTCCACGATACAACATCTCAGAAAATAAACTCGAGCACAAAATATCCCATGTGAAACGTCGAAGTTGCAAGTTCCGTCGTAACTTCGGTCAGTGCATGCGCGAACGCGGAACGTCTTCCATTTCCGTATTTTGTCCCAGCACGCGCTTTTACCCTATAAAAGAGAGCGCAAAGGCCGGAGGGGCCGGAAGAGCGACGCGCTCGTTTTATTGCCTTACGTGCTCGAATGAGTAACAGACATATGGGCCATGCTTGAGCCGCCATCGCGGGTTATATTGCTCCATCTTTTTGCGAATCGTCCGTACTCGCTGTCATATTACTCGCGATCCTCGACCTTCTAACTGACTCCGTCTTGTACGCAGGATTTTACAGGAAATTTTCGGGGCGAGTTTTCTCGCAAAATGGGAAATAACGTTCCATATTACTGCAACTAATGCGATCTCGAGGGAATATGTTGGCGAATTTCGAGGATATCGCAATTTTTGCAGTAAAGATTTATTATATCTCGAAAAATACAGAATTGAAGATGAATCATGTTTTTTTTTTTTCGTTACTTTTGATAATAATTCATGACATTTCAGCGAAAGTGAGTGATTTCAAGGTCAAAAAAATCATGGTCAAGTCAAAATTGCGTCTCCAATTCATGATGAATAATTGTTGTAATTTTTTAATGATTTCTAACTCGTGATGAATTGTATATAACATGGCGTAAATATTCACTAGAGTAAAGAAAAGAGACATTTAATCCGAGTAACTCGATTAGAAAAATAAAATATCGTCAAGTATCGCAAAATGTCATAATCGATTTTCAGACGCTGGTATCGATAATAATCGATTTTGAGACACCAGTACCGATAACAATGTATATGTGGTCGCCAGTATCGATGATGATTCATTTTGAGACGCTAGTATTGATAATAATCGATATTGTGACGCCAATATCGATAATGATCCATTTTGAGGGATATCGGTAATTACTAATTTTGAGACGACATTATCGATAATAATCGATATTGTAACGTCAATATTAATATTACTCCATTTTGAGGAGCCGGTATCTATAATAATAGATATCGGGACTTTATAATTGGAAATTATGGGAGGGAAAGAATCGATAATAATCAATTTTGAGACGCCAGTATCGATAATGATGAACTTTGAGACGCCAGTGTCGATAATAATATAATATCGAATAATCGATGATAATCGATAGTGCGACGCCAGTATCAAACATTACCGATTTTAAGACGCTTGTATCGATAAATATCGATTCCAAGACGCCAGTATCGATAATTATCAATTTTGCGACGCCTGTATCGATAATAATCGATCTTGAAGCTCCAGGACCAAGAATAATTGATTTCAAGACGCCAGTATCGATAGTAATTGATTTAATAACACCAGTATCAGTGATAATAGATTTAGAGACTCCGGTATCGATAGTAATCGATGTGATAACTCCAATATCGATAGTGATCGATTTGATGAGTGAAGTATCGATGATAATTGAAAATGACACTCAATTATTAAGTAATAATAGATTTGAAGACTCCAGTATCGATAGTAATCGATTCAATAACTCCAGTATCGATAATAATCGACTCAAAGACGCCAGTATCTATGGTAATCGATTCGATAACTCCAATATCGATCATGATCGATCTGAAGATTCCAATACATATAGAGAGGAATCGACTTTAAGACTTCAGTATCGGAAATGCTCGATTTTTGGAACCCAGTATTGCCCGTTACCGATTACAGGACACTAGCATCGATGAATATCGATAATGAAACGCCAGTATCGATAGTTATCGATTCCGAGGCTCCAGTGTCGATGATGATCGATTTCAAGACGCTTGTGTCGATAATTATCGATTTGATGTCGGCATCGTCGATCATAATCGATTTCGAGACTCTAGTACCGAAAGTAATCGACTTATTGACTCCACTATCAATAGTTATCGATTCAATGATTTTAGTATCGATAATAATTGAATTTGAGACTCAAGTATTGAATTATAATCGATTCGAAGACGCCAGTATCGATAGTAATCGATTCGATAACTCCAGTATCGATAATAATTGATTCGAAGACGCCGGTATCCATAGTTATCGATTTGATAACTTCAATATCGGTCGTGATCGATCTGAAGATTCCAATACATACATAGAGGAATCGATTTGAAGACTCTAGTATCGAAAATAATCGAATTAGGAACTCAGTATTGACCATTACCGATTACAAGACACTAGTATCGACGAATATCGATTACGAGACGCCAGTATCGATAGTTATCGATTTTGCAACACCTGTATTGATAACAATCGATTTGGAGGCTCCAGGATCGATAAGGATCGATTTTAAGCCGCTAGTATCTATAGTTATCTATTTGACAACTCCATTGTCGACAATAATCGATTTCGAGACTCCAGAACCGATAGTAATAGATTGAACGACTCCAGAATCAATAGTTATCGTATCAATGATTCTAGTATCGATAGGAATCGATTTGAAAACTCCACTATCAAGAACAATCGATTTTTGAAAGCCAGTATCGATCATTACCGAGTATGAGACGCCAGTATCGATAATAATCGATTTTGGGACGTCAGTATTGATTATCATCGATTTTAAGACGCTGGTATCGATCATAATCAATTTTGAGGCGCCATTATCGATAGTTATCGATCTCGAGAAGCCAGTATCGATAATCATCGATAGAATTCTTGAATTCCGAGAGAATTATCTAACTCTCCAAAGCGTCATTCGTCGTCTAAAAAAAAGCTCGCTTTATATTGGATCCGCGAAACGAGCGTGGAAATGTCTACGGCCGAAAACTATTACGAAACTCTTGAAAGCGCGGCGAAACGAGCGCGTGCTACGGTAATAGTCTCGGACTTGCGGTCCTTCGTGCTTGTTTACGACGCGTTACGCCAGACTTATTGTATAACCCCCGTTGGAAACGCATTTTCCGCGTGATTCGTTATTACCCGTGCCCGGAAAATGACTAGAACACCTTTTTTTTCACTCTCGACCTCTCCGATATCGACCCGCCAACGGCGCAACATCGCGGAAATTACCGAATATCGCAGTAAAGTCCTATTAGTCGAGCCGAGGAGCGCTGATTTTCTCATTTCTCTCTGGCGCCGGCATAAAAGTTAACGAGCTCATTGTCTAATTATTAACCGTTTCGGGAACACAAAAGCGCAGGCGTTTTTTTTGTGCGTTTCACCGGGGAAAGTTTCGTGCTCGATTTTTCCGTCTTGATTGCGCTCGGAGTGGGAATATAAGGGAACTTATGATTTGGTTAATAAATTTCCGATGTTGCCGGATGAATAGAATCTAGGGGTTTGAAAATATTTCGCAATCATTGATTTTTCATATTATTATTTATTAAATATATTTATTCAAGAAATAAATCATTATCGTTATCATCGATAATGATTCCACGTCGATATCATCAATGTAAACGGAAAATTATCGATGATTATTGAAAAAAAATTGAATCAACACCTGGGCAAGAACATCGAACTGGAAGTTGTGAAGGTCATTCTCATTATGAAGTTTCGTAATCGCAATTGAAATTCGAAGTTTCGGAATGGAAATTCCGACTCGCAGTTTGAAAATCGAAATAAACCGAACTCCGACTTTAAAGCTCGATTTCTGAACGATCAGTGATCGATCAATCAGAAGTCTAATGAATCGATTATTCCTAGAGCTTGAATCTCGATGTAATCGATAATTATTGATATTGGCGTCTTGACATCGAATATTATCGATACTGGCGTCTTGAAATCAATTATTATCGATTCCGTCATCTTAAACTCGATCATTACCGATGATGGTGTTTTAATATCTTTTTTATCGTGACTGGCGTTTCAAAATTGATTATTATTGATACTCGCGTTACGAAATCTATTAGTATCGATACTGGCAGCTATATATGTATTATTATCGATGCCAGCGTCTCGACATCGACTCACATCGATAATAGTGTCTCGAAAAAGATTATTGTCTATATACTGGAATCCCGAAATCGATTATTATTGATACTAAGATATCTCAAATCGATATTGGCGTCTCAAAATTAATAATGATAAACGAAATTATTGATAAAATTTATCGATAATTATCAATAATCGTAATCGATAATAATTATCATTGATTATTGGTTTGGAAATTGATTATCATCGACACATGCGTGAAAAAATCTAGAATTATATTTACAGGTGTCTCAGAAGCGATTATTCTCGATTCTGGCGTCCCAAAATCGATTAGTATTGATACTGTAGTCTTAAAATCGATAATTATTGCTACCAGCATTTGAAAATTGATCATCATTGATACTGGCATCCAAACATAGAATATTATCGATACTAGCGTCTCTAAATCGATAACTGACGATAACGTCGCCAAAAAGTGAACTAATATCGATACTGGCGTCTAAAAATCGATTATTTTTGATACGGAAGTATCAATATCAATTACTATCGATATTCAAGTCTTAGAATCGATTATCCTCGATTCTGTCGTCTTGAAATCGATCATTATCGATACTTGCGTCTTCAAATCAATTATCATCAATACTGGAGTCATGAAATCGATTGATATCGATACTGGCGTCTCAACACCGATTATTTTTGATATCGGCGTCACAAAATCGATTCTTATCGATACTGAAGTAATTGAATCGATTACTATTGGTACTGGCGTTTCAACATCGATTATTTCCGATATTGACGTCACAAAATGATCCTTATCGATACTGAAGTCATTAAATAGATTAACATTTATACAGGCGTTTCGACATCGATTATTTTCGACACTGACGTCAAAAAATCGATTCTCATAAAAACTGAAGTCTGAAAATCAATTATTCTCGATTTTGGCACCACAAAATCGATCATTATCGATACTGGCGTCTCAAAATTGATTCTGATCGATACTGAAGTCATTAAATCGATTACTATTGATGTTGCCGTCTCAAAAAAGATTATTCCCGATACTGGCGTCACAAAATCGAGTATTACCAACACTGAAGTCTACAAATCGATTATTTCCGATTCTGGCGTCACAAAATCGATCATTATCGGTACTGGCGTCTCAAAATCGACTATGATCGATGCCGGAGTCTCAAAAACGATTACCATCGATAATGGCGTTCCAAAATTGGTCATTATCGACACCATAGTCTCAAAATCGATTATGATCGGCATTCTGCAATATTTTGGATTACTTCTTTCTCCTTCCAAATCGACGCCTTACTCGCAGCCCAAAAAAATCACCCCGTTGGAAAATCGAAAAATCAATCGCTTGAAAGTGGTTCCCTTCACCGAAATTGTTTTCGCGGTTGAAGAAAATTCTCATCGCCGCGTGAAAAATAGCGTCTCGCTTATCGTGGAGCGGGCGAGAGAAAAGAAAATCTCGATTTACCGATCCCCGCCGAGACGCGTTCTTTTACCTCCATCGAGGCAATCGATGCAGAGCAATCATCCCCGCGGCTATAATAATCTCGATGAAAACAATTTCGACGTCATTACGGTTATTGCCGCACGAGAAAGTAGAAACTCTGTGGAGAATACCGCGAAAATTGCTCCGAGAGCTTTCGTAATGCGAGCGGTATGGAATGAGTCGTTACGGTGGGACAAATTTTATTAATTTTGATTCATTGCGATGGCCGGTGACTGGGATTTGGGATTGGGTCACGAGATGTGGAAATGTTTTGTGCTTTTCGGTTGCGGGTGGTAGGAATTATGAGAGTAGTACATTTTTTCCGTATGGATGATCTAATTTTTTGAATATTTTCATTGGTGTTGAAACTGGAGGGGATGGGGGGGGGAGGGGGGTATTTTTGAATATTAGAAGAAAGTCGTTAGTTTCCACCCAAGGAAGTAGCCAGAAATTTCGTTTGGGGGGAGGGGGGGGGGGGCAAGGTGATTTTTCCTCGAAATTAATCCAACAAATTCGAAAAGTAAAGTTTTATTGAAGAATTATGGAAATTTCCTGAATCCTCAGAATTTTAGAAAATTTTTGAAACCCTTGGAATTTCTGGAATTTTGAAGATTATTAAAATTGTTGGAATTCATTCTCTTGACTTTAAAATTCTTGAAGTATTCCAAACCTTGAGAATTCGTGGAAGTGTTGGAAATTTTGAAATGTTCAAAATGTTGGAAATTATCAAATATTTCAAAGTTTCAGAAATTTGTAAAATTTCTAGAATTTAAATCATTATGGAAGAATTGTGGATTTTCGGGATTCTCAAAAATTTTTTGAATCTCTGAAATTTCTAAAATTCCCGAAATTCTGTGAATTTTGAAAATTTCATAAAGTTTTAAAATTCTGGAAATTCTCTAAACTCTATAATCTATCATGATAGTTAAAAATCTTGGAATATGTTGAAAATTTCCCGACTGGACAAAAGTTTCTCCAAATTTTGGGAATTCGTAAAATTTTGAAAATGTAAAGAATTATGTACACTTTCACAATTCTCAAAATTTTCGAAACTTTTTTCAATCCCTGAAATTTTTGAAATTTGTGAAATTCTGAAAGTTGGTAAAATACTAAACATTTCAGAAATTACAAGGATTATAAAAATATTGTACATTTTCAGAATTTTCGAACTATTACAAACCTCTGAAATTTACGAAAATTCTAAAATTTTTGTAATATTCGAAATTCCAATAACTTCCAAAATCCTCAAAATACTTCTAACTTCGAAAATTCTAAAACTTTTGACAATCTTAAAATGTTTCAAATATTATAAATTATCAAGTTTCTTGAAATATTGAGAATTCGTAAAATCTTCGTGATTTCAAGAATCATGGAAAATTTTTTGATTTTCAAAACTTCTCAACAACTTCGAAATTTTTAGAATTTTTGGAATTTCGAGAATTTCCCACCTTCTAAAAACTTGTAAAGTTCTAGAAATCCTCCAAACTCAGAAAATTCCCAAAATAGCTGAAAATCTTGGAATGTTAAAAATGTGAAAAATGTATGAATTTCTCGAAAACTTCGACACTTGTAAAAATCAGTATCTTTTTACTATTTTTTTTCAAAATATACTCCTCTGCAATGTATTAGATTCCCCAGAATTTCGGAAGGGGCTTCAGCCCCCTCTCTAACTCCGTGCTTGTTCCATGCTTCGTGTGAATTTTTGAAAATGTCAGGAAATTCTATAGAATTTCAATGACGTTACGTTTTTTCTATAGTTAAAAATTTTAAATTGTTGAGCTTGGATTCCAGAGTCAAAGTTGGAATCGAAATCGAAATTAAAGTTGACGTCGAAGTCGAAGTCGAAATCGAAGTCAAAATTGAAGTTCGAGTTGAAATCGAAATTGGAATGAAAATCGGAGTCAAAGTCCAAATCAAAGTCGAAGTTCAAATTGAAGTCGAAGTTGAAATCAAAGTCGGAGTTTTAATCGAAGTCGAAATCGAAGTTTAAATCAAAACCGAAGTCAAAGTCGAAATCGAAGTCGAATTCTGAATCGAAGTCGAAGTTGAAATCGAAGTCGAAGTTTACATCGAAATCGAAATCAAAGTTGAAATCGAAATCGAAATCAAAGTTGGAATCGAACTCGAAATTAAAGTTGACGTCGAAGTCGAAGTCGAAATCGAAGTCAACATTGAAGTTCGAGTTGAAATCGAAGTTGGGGTTAAAATCGAAGTAAAAGTCCAAATCGTAATGGAGGTTAGAATTGAAGTCAAAGTCGAAATCAAAGTCTAAGTTTAAATCGAAGTCGAAATCGAAGTTGAAATCAAAATCGGAGTCAAAGTCGAACTCGGAGTCGAATCCTAAATCGAAGTCGAAGTTGAAATCGAAGTCGAAGTTGAAATCAAAGCCGAAGTCTACATCGAAATCGAAATCAAAGTTGAAATTGAAACTGAAATAAAAGTTGGAATCGAAATCAAAATTAAAGACGACGGCGAAGTCGAAGTCGAAATCGAAGTCAAAATCGAAGTTCGAGTTTAAATCGAAGTTGGAGTTACAATCGGAGCTAATGTCCAAATCGAGGTCGAAGTTAAAATTGAAGTCGAAGTTAAGATCGAAGTTGGAATTAAAATCGGAGTCAAAGTCCAAATCGAAGTCGAAGTTAAAATTAAAGTGAAAGTTGAAATTAAAGTCGAAATTCGAATCGAAGTCGAAATCGAAGTTTAAATTGAAATCGGAGGTCAAAGTCAAAATCGAAGTCGAATTCTGAATCGAAGTCGAAGTTGAAATCTAAATCGAAATTCGAAACGAAGTCGAATTCTGAATCGAAGTCGAAGTTTACATCGAAATCGAAATCGGAGTCGAAATCGAAATCGGAATCCAATGTACGGGATCCGTAAATTTTTTTCTATCTACGGTGTCTATTTCGGAAGACACCATTGATTTCGTATTGACCCTGCCTTTGCGTAACAACCCTTGGCGCACTTATTGCGCCCCGAAACTGGAGTAGAAAGCAAGGTAGAAGTCGAGAAATAAGGAAGATTATCTTTGCGGTTGCGATTACTCTGGCTTCCTTCCGACGTATGGCATTACACGTATCTGTCTAAGACTCGGGGAGCGATTCCCGAGAAATCTGATTTTCATATCACATAAATTTTCGTACCCTGCATATTTAATGCGATACCGTGTGAAGATACAACGCGGAATACCAGATTCGTGGTTGCATTGCACGGGATCTTTGTCTCGTGATTTCGGAAATCATGTATATTGCATTTTTTCGCTCCCAAGCTGTGGATATTTAAGATTTTGGAGACACGGTTTTGAATTCTGAAAATGTCACCTTTGAGTGTTTGAGTAGGATTCCGAGAAGGTCTTGAAATTTCTAAAATTTCTGAAAATTTTAAGGCTAGATGTTTTGAAATTTTCGGAATTTCGAGATTTAGAGTTTTGAAAGATTTCGATGTATTTTGAATTTTTCAGAAATTTGGGAATTCGGACCTTGTGAAAGTTTGGAATCGATCAAGTTTCGGATTTTTTGAAAACTTTGGAAG